>JAOVVB010006816.1:0-16979 GCA_028570985.1 Heterobranchus longifilis | reverse complement strand
CTAACAAAGCATTGTTCTTGCTTTAGATCCAGTAGCTGCAAAAAAAAACAAAAAACTGCTAATGAATGCACAATAACGTGTACCTTATAAGTGCTTATAAATGTCTTATAATCTAACAATAAATGTGTTTATGATGCCATTATTAACACTTATAACACAGTATATATTCTTAACATGTAATGATGTTAATGACCATCTGATAAGGACATATAAGGCCCCTATTACCTATTAACTAACACTTATTACAAGGACTATAATGTAAAGCATTACCAAAATATGTTGGGTAGGCAGTACACATGTTCTGAAGAAATTTTGATTTGTTTTTATCTCAGGGCAATACTGAGCATAGGCAAGTCTTGCATGACACCTTAATTACATACGGTATGCTTTTGGTTCATGTCTGAAAACAACATGATGAAGGGGAAAACATATGAGGTAAAGCAGTTCTTGCACTTGACTGTTATGTTCTTTGTTTTGTGTGCAAGTGATGCTGCACATGCAAAAATACATTTTCCTTTCAATAACAAAGTCAAGAGAATGGAAAAAAAAAAGTAAATCCTGTTGATAAACATGTTTCACTTGTAAGGTCAGGAACATGGTGGAAGTACAGACCTTTCACAATAACTACACAATAATATCGGTCATCATGTTTACATGCATGTTTGTTTACATTTTAGCCAACATGATGCCAGAATAAACAGCGGGGTTTTCCGTCTGTTATAAGACTCGGGCACCGCACCTAAGCCGAATGAATAGAAAACAACACGTTTTGCTGTCATTTCTGGTCGCGCTGCTTCTGCCCTTCTGTCTGACAACTTTGCCTGTGGCTCAATTAAGGTGGACTGACCTTTAAGGTGGACCAGCTAATCTCATTTTAGTGACAAGCTGCTCATTTTATTTATTGTTTTGGTTATGTTTTTATTTTATTCATGTTTTGGGATTTATTTAGGATATTTTAAAAAAAAGTTTCCATATTCCAATTACAATGTCTGAATATTCATAACAATTAAAAAGTTCATTGCTCTTTGCATTATGCTTTTATTACATAATATTATATTATTATGTCAGTGGCATAAATATGTCTTTAAAAATGACAATAATATTGTTTATCGCAATTAATTCTGGGTCAGTATATCATCCAACAGAAATAATTATTGTGACAGGCTTAAGTAGAGGTAATCCTGGCAAAGAAAGAAGCTATTATCTGCTGGGTCAGCAATTGGGAGACGTGTGTTCACTTAAATCAGCTGAACTTTAGACAGACATGTAGGAACTCACAAAAAAGAAGGGCTGGCCAAGTGTGTGGGCAGTAACCTGCTCCTCTTTGCCAAAGTGGTTGACTCAACATTACTGGAAATCCACATAAACATTAATCCATTTTCTGGAAACAAGTCAGCATGAGCAATTTCTGCAAGTTATAAAGGTCACAGGCACATTAAAGAAAATTCAGTATTTTGACTAAAAAGTGTCACTTTATTTCCTTGTGATTTTGCGAATGTTGGCCATTATCTCTGTCAGGATTTGAGAACTAACTTCTGATATTCTTCCTCTTTCAGGGCGTTTTTCCAGTCAGCATGTGATGTCCCCGAACCTGAGGAGAAGTTTAATATTGATGAATACTCAGACATGGTGACTCTAAGCAAGCCTATCATCTACATCTCAATAGACGAGATCATCAATACCCACTCGGTAAACCCACTCAACATTCTTTAGAGCAGATATGAACTTCCCTCAGCGGGTCATTCCAGACTTCACTGAGAACATGCGGTGCTGTTTTAATTCAACAACTGGTTTTAATGTCTTTGCCTCTCAACTTTAATTTTTGTTTGTAATGTTGCAGTCAAAATGCACAATATGCTGATTCTCTGCCTTGTGCCAGTACTATGAGTACTAGTATTACATATTCTACTATTACTACTGGGAGAATGAGTATTACTAGCATTACTACTGCTAATGGTGGATGTGTTACTAGGAGTTTATCCCTTTCTCTCAGCATACCACATTCTTGGAAAATTCAGAATATGGATCAAATATTTGGCTCAATATGCTCCTTAAGTCTTAGTATGGTTCTTAAACCAACAGTTCATGCCAATCTGAAAAGTCAAAATACAACCAGACATGACATGTTATCTACAGTTCCTGTACTAATACTGCATAAATCCCACCCCATGTGGCTGCACGTTGCCCCCTTTTGTTAGGATGTATCGTCATCTCTTGTCCCTTTCTCTTCCTTCTTGATCACGTGTTTCTCACACAGCCACTTACTTTCTTTACATCTTCATCATCACATTTCCTTTCTTTATATTTCCTTCCTTTTGAAAGTGGATAGTGGTGAGGACATCAGTAGGTTAACGCCATCTGTGTCCTTTTGTCATCCGCTTCACACTTATTCATGCAAGAACTAACAGTGAAGATGACGTGCATGTTGGTTTGAGCAGATGCTCTCTCAGCCTTCATTTTGCACGCACACATCATTTCATCATTTCCTGTCTGTTATCTTGATGTGTGAAGAAAAGGAAAAACATGGTTTAAATGAGGACATGATTAATTTTGCATCGATACAGTATTTCTTTCTTGTGTTATTTGTAGGCCTTAACTTTGTTTGTGTGCCATGAGCATAGCCAATAGTTCATACTTTGTACAGGACTAAATCACATCTGTATTTGTTCAGCTGCTTTTGGAACATCTGGAGGCCATCTCTCCTGACCACAATGACTTGCTACATGAGCTGCTGCAGGACCTGGGAGACGTCCCGGATGTAGAGGCATTGCTCGGTACTGTCAAACAAACAAACAATATATATTAATCACAAGTTGTCCATAGTGTATTTATCCTTTTACACACTGTGCTGCTCTATTTATTTCAGGTGAAGGAGCAGTAGACCCAAATGACCCAAACAGAGAGAGTGCTCTGAGCCAGCTGGCCAAGACGGAGATCTCGCTCACCCTAACCAGCAAGTTTGAGCTCCTGGAAGGAGATGACAAAGACTTGAAGACTCTAATGACAAAGTATGTTTATTGTGAGAGGTTGCTGAGACAAATTGCTTGTGTAAAGCCTGTTACCAAGCTTGTCCAATAGTGCAATTTGATGTGGCAATGAGAATTTATAAATCATCTCAATTCAGGTGCCGTAATCCAGTCGTTGATGTATATTGAAAGCCATTACCCTGAATCACACTTGGAATTGCTATGAATGCCATGTGATGCACTGCACTTAACCCTTCTTGACACTGTGCGTGTTTCTTTGTGATTATCACTCAGTAGCGTGTCTTTGTTGCCTTTCCTGCTCTTCTATCGTTTCCTGTCCAAAAAGGAAGAGGTTTGGTGGTCAGGGTTATCTTGCCTATAAACATGTATCCGTCCGGATCTGTTTCTAACAGGAGACCATATTGGAGAGTTGGTCTCTTCTTTATTTGTTGGTATACAATTCTGAGTGTGAATGCAGGATTTCTCTGAGTTGATATGTGTATATATGTGTCTGCAAAATGTGGTTGTAATAGCATTATGTGTCCAAGCCATGCTAGCAAGACTTTGGATGAATACAGACAAACTTGTTAGGATTTTCCAAATATTTTATGGATTTTATAAGAATGGGGAAAAGCTGTTTTTGGCCTACATACTTATGATGGCGTTACTGGGGAAAAGAAAATCCTCTGCTCATGGTGTAACTTCCCACCAAATTTCATTGCAATCTGTTAAGAAGCTTTTTAGGTTACTGGACGAACAAACAGACAAACATAACCGCATCAATGGACTTAAAACACTTAAAACATAACCTGACACTGCCAGACCAAATTGCAAAAGGTCTGCCCGGTGTAGAGGGCCAGTCACAGCACATCAGGGTGGGACTCGGTGCAAAGCAGGTGGGAAAAAATAAAAATTGTAACATACAGCGTGCAGAGATGAGCCGGTATATTATGAGTTGGTATATTAAACTATGGCCAACAACTGCCGGAAGTATAACAAACACATCTTTCTTCTGAAGTGAAGTGAAGTTGATCATTCTTCTTTTCGCAAAAATAATATATATAAAAAATATAATGATAGTGGCTTCAACAGAAAGTTGAAGCTGCAGCAACCATCTTGGTTGTTTTTCGAAAATACCTCAACGGTACTCCTCCTTACTTCATCTCAAACACGGCCTATAGTAGATAAATGGTTGTGATTGGTCCAGCACGTCACAGGCTGCTGGAAATCTGTCCAAAGTGCAGAGCAAATAAAACGAGCTCACAGATTCTCTGGTTCACAGGCAACTTAAAGCAGTTAAGAGAAGGTGATGTTATGTAGATGAGACTAAAATGTTGATTATCTTGGTATATGAATTGTTTCCTGATTATGATTGAAGGTGGGGAATGCTTATTCCATTCTGCCATGAAAACTGATGCTGTACTGTTTGTGGTAACAGGCATGTTACAGGTCTGGATACTAGCGTTACAAGTCGACAACAGCTTCCGATATGGTTTTGATTTAGGTGACATTACACATGAAATAAAACAGGTCAGGCTCTTACAGATTTTCACATTCTCTGTGTGTATCAGGACAAAAAAGCTTATAGTGGATGTGGTTCGGATTCAACATGGAGAGACGTTGCCTGAAATTCTTGAGACCCCGGCTACTGCCACCCAGGTGATATTTTCTTCTGTCTTGTCTTTTCTTATGCATATACCCAACAGCCATTCCTTGTCAAATTAATATATGCACTGAAGTTTTTGTTTAGGGTTCTAAACGTTTTTTGCACTTCGTATATGACTTTGCTCCTGAAGGAGTCTGAGCATACTAAGATTGTCGAGCGCCGGGCGATCCAGGATTCTCAGACACCTGAAGGTCTGAAGAGCAGCCCGGCATTACAGGAGGACAGCCAGCTGCCTCTTGAGCAGAAGAAGAGGAAGATCCTGAGAAACCTCCGCAACCTGGAGCAGGGAGGCCTTGCCACTGTCGCTAACAAATACCAGGACCTCATCAATGACATATCAAAGGTACATAAGCAGCTTATCAGTCGCATAGGAAGATACATGTCTCAGTGCTACATATATTGTTGGGTGTGTTCCGTTTCTGAAGCTAAAAGCTGTAATTGACAGGACATTCGCTACCAAAGACGCTACAGACAGAGGAGGAAGGCCGAGCTTGTGAAGCTCCAACAGACACTGACGGCACTCAACTCAAAAACAGCCTTCTACCAGGACCAGATGAACTATTACGATACCTACATCAAGACCTGCCTGGATAACCTCAACCGCAAGTGAGTTGTACCTTTACTTCTTATACCTTGTGAGGAGTTTTTTCAAAAATATGTGTTCTCACTGTGTAAATAATAATCATGCTTCCTATTATTTGCGTTGTGTGGATGGTTTGATGGATGGGGCTAGATTTCTTGTGATTTTTACTCATGCATTACTATGTTTTGTGTGTCCAGGAATTCACGCAGATCTATAAAACTGGACAGCAAAGTAGACAGTAAGGGCAGTAAGAAGTGGAAGCCACAGTCTCTGAAGTACACTGCAGCAAGGCTGCACGAGAAAGGAGTCATCCTGGAGATAGAAGGACTTCAGACAAACCAGTGAGTTGAGCCACTTTGACGCCTATCAAAAAGGGCTCTGGTCAGGTTTGGGATTTTTACTAACATTTACACCTCTTATAAGTTTCTATTGTTAGGCTGTCACCTGTAGAGACATTTTGAATGCAGTTTAGATGATCAAATATGTAAACTACCCAACATCATTGTTTCAAATGAGTGTGTATCACCTTTTCAACATTGCTCAAGAAATCAAACAAACAAGAAAAAAAAGTGCCATATTACATGCAAGGCAGAACCATTTTCAAGGTTAAAGATTTTTCACACATTTTGTGGGTTTATACAAACAATCTGTAGTTTTTGTTAGTTCAGTCGTATCCGACTTCAGAATATGATTTTTTTTCCCCAAGAAGAGAAAAGATGTCTTCAAAGTAATGAGACTTGGGTATGAAGTGGTTTCTGATATACAAAATGTATGTGGCTTGTCAGCTTTCTTTTTGTGGAAAGAGAAATATTATTCGAGGTATTGTTGACATCTTGTCTTCATGCCTCATCTGTTATTCTCAAAACCATGACCATGCTCTTTATTGTGTTTCTGAGTTGAAATGTTAAACTGCACCAGAGTATATAAATATAATGTATAAAGAAAAGGGACTTACATTTAAAAATGTTAAGACTTATTTACTGCAAACAGTTCAGATCCATCCAAGCAAATTGAATCAGAGTTCCTCCCAATCTCTGTGAAAATGCTGACATCTACTATCATTTTGGGTTTGTATTTCGGCAATAATAGGACAAAAAACTGCAAAATGATTATCATGGTTTTGTGCTGTGTTGTCACTTACTGTCACAGTCGTGTTATTGCCTTTCTCTCTTCTTCCAGGTTCAAAAATGTCATGTTTGACATTTCACCCACTGAGGAAGTTGGGGATTTTGAGGTTAAAGCCAAGTTTATGGGAGTTGAGATGGAAAAAGTCCAGCTTCATTTCCAGGTAAACATTTCTCATCAAGTGCATCAGAATTTCACAAAATAAAGTCACTAGTCAACAACCAAACCTTGATGACAGATGGTTAAATGTCCTTTTCCACTCATAGGACTACGAGCAGGAAAAACATTTCCCATATAGTGGACACATTTGTTGGAATTAATTCTCTGCATGTATTTTTGTATACAAATATTAAATGTATGTACAGAATAAACCAGGCTGAAAAGTCTGGGCCACAAATTGTTTGTAAAACATTTACTGAAAACGTATATTAAATGACCATATAGTCAGGATTCATTATTTATGTTTTATATTAACCTGCCAAATTAGCACGTTATCGCTATGAATGAGGCTGAAACTTGACTGGATCTATTTGCATTTTGTGTCCAGGACCTCCTGCAGCTGCAGTACGAAGGCGTGGCTGTCATGAAGATGTTTGACAAAGCCAAAGTCAATGTCAATTTACTCATCTTCCTCCTAAACAAAAAATTCTATGGAAAATGAGAAAGTGAAGAGCGAGTGGGAGAAAGCAACGGGAGAGGAAGGGGAAACAGATTGTGCCTTCTGACAGAGTTTGTTGAATATAATTCATTTAGTCAGAAAACATCAGATGGTGCAGGACAGTGTTTTGTTTCATCTGATTATAATTTGATGGATCACACCAAAATGAAATGTCCAACTAAATGTATCTGTTCTGTATTTTTCCACGTGGTGATTGTAAATGTAATGTATTTTTAAGAATTAATTTGTAATGATATTCATGTTTTGTATGTAAAAGCTGGGAAGCACACTGTCATTGTTGTATGTTGAAACTGTCTTATTAGTTCAGAAATGGAGCTCCAGCCGCTCTGCATGGCTATATGAAATACTGTAGTTTACCAGTGCCTTTTAATTAAAGTGTGTAAAGAAACATGTTTTAATGAATAAAACATCTAAAAATGTAAAAGCTACAACTGATGTATTTTTTAATATGTATTATCAGTATATAAGTGATTTCTAATGTTTCAACAATGTGCATAATAAATTACACATGTCTACAATAATTAGTTTTTTTCTGTATTCTTTTATTTATTATTCTTTTTTATCAACAACTACTTTCGCAGTTGTAACATCTGCTAACCTTCCACTTCTTCGACGTTAAATGTTTTTGTCTGATGATGGAGGTCGCTGGTGCACATTATTTCTCTGTAATGGGGAGGAGATGTGCAGTGAGGGGGGAGGCGGAGTATCCACTCTGCACTGTAATAACATGTTTGATGCTGCTGGCACAAAAACACTTGAGTGACTCTTCAGGCAAACACACAATTTTCAAACCCACTTAAAGGTGTAAAACATTTGGAGGATATCCAGTGAAGCCATGGTTCACCTGTCCATAGGGTTGTTGGTTTTATTTTCTCTCCAGGGCTCAGCACTCATCTCCCAAAATGGTAAGTTGTTTTCAATTCAATTTTATTTCTGAACCATGAACTGTGTAAAACTCTGTAATAGTTCATATCTGATTTATTGTGTAATTTTATATGCCTACCGTTTGTAAAGGCTTGTGTTTGGGTTTTACATGTTTTACAAGATATGGAAACATTTGTATCACCCCTCTAATTGAAAATAAATGTGGCATCTCCAGTTTAAACAGTTGCTTTATCTGAATGACACTGTTGCCCATAATTTCCTTATACATATATATATTATATATTATATATTTCCTTATATGTATACTTTTCTATGCAGGAATGACACTGCGTTCAAAATTAGTGACTGAAAATACAAGAATTTACCAGTAACTTTCGACAAATAATTTATAATTATGTCAACGTCTGGCTGTCGAGCATTTTGATTTTATGGTACTTAATACATCTACTCCACTACATCAATTTGATAGTTACAAGTTACTTTGCAGGTTAAGATTTTACATACAAAACACAATTAGCTTGTAATACATGATTCATAGCGAGATTAATGGGACCAGCCCTAAACGTTTGGGGGCCCTAAGCAGGATTTGGTTTGGGGCCATCCTCATTGTAACGTCTTGACACTTCGCATGGCATTAAACCAACTTGTGTCTTGTAAATATTAGTTTAAGCACACATGATGTATAAATATGTATGTAAAGACTAAAGTGACTATCTTTAAATCGGTAACAATAAATACAGTATTTGACTACTAACCCCTACATCTATGGGAGGACAGTACATTACTTAGTTAGCTTACCTAAATTGTCCAGTGGAAATTGTGTAACCTATCCCTTTAAATGTGCTGTATATGATAATAATATTGCATCTGCACTTAAATCAGAATGGAGCAAATTTACAAAGAAAATTAAAGAAAGTTTGAACACCACTGATGTATTCTGCTCTGTTTCCTGTGTCTCTGTCAAGGCTCGGCACTCTTCCCGCGGACTTTCTCTGGTCACTTTGTAACCGTCACTGATGAGCCTGTGGACTACGTGGACCTGTCC
This sequence comes from Heterobranchus longifilis, assembly GCA_028570985.1. NCBI lineage: Eukaryota > Metazoa > Chordata > Actinopteri > Siluriformes > Clariidae > Heterobranchus > Heterobranchus longifilis. The sequence goes on along the minus strand of JAOVVB010006816.1, from coordinate 8,030 downwards.
ATGTTGGACAGTCTGGGGGAGGACGGCGGGTCTGGCTCAGGGTCGGAGCAGGAGCCGGTGAAAAGACACCGCCATCCCCAGAAGCACTATTTTATCTCAGAGGAAGCTAAAGGTTTCCTCCGGGGTCGCCTGGCAACGACTTTCGTCCCGACCATTTACACCCTCGTCTTCATCGTAAGCGTGCCCCTCAACTTTGTCGCCATGGTGATGTTTTTGCATCACGTCCGTCCCAGAAAACCGGCAGTGATCTACATGCTGAACCTGGCCTGCGCTGACCTGCTGTTCGGCGTGCTCCTTCCCTTCAAGATCGCCTACCATTACCACGGCAACGACTGGATCTACGGCTCCTTCATGTGCAGAGTTGTCACGGCGGCTTTCTACTGCAACATGTATTGCTCTGTCCTGCTCATGACGTGCATCAGCATTGACCGTTTCCTGGCTGTGGTTTACCCCATGAACTCGCTGACGTGGCGCAGCCCTCAGACAGCAACAGCCGTGTGCGCCGCCATGTGGCTGTTGGCCCTCGGAGGAGTATCCCCTCTCCTCGTCTCTGGGCAAACCATCTATTTGTCAGACCTGGGCATCACCACCTGCCATGATGTGCAGGATGTGGAAAAACTACAAGCTTACTATCTTTACTTCTTCCCCATCTACTCCTCCGTCTTCTTCTTCATCCCTCTCGTCTTCACTGCCGTGTGTTACGTACGCATCATTCAGGCTCTGGCAGCCGCCAACGTGGAGAACCGCTTCAGGAAGACTCGAGCCGTGGTGATGGCCGTGGTCGTGCTGGTGGTGTTTGTGGTGTGCTTCACCCCCACCAACATCATCCTGATGGTCCACTACGTCCAGCTGTCGCACAAGTCCAGTGACAGTTCCTACCAGGCGTACCTGATCTCCATGTGTGTAGGCAGCCTCAGCTGCTGTCTGGATCCGGTCCTCTATTACTTCGCCTCCTCTCAGTGCCAGAAGCAGGTGGCGGCGCTGTTCAGATGTAGGCGACTGGCACAAGCCGAGAGCAGCTCGGGAACACAGAGTACAAGAACCAGCGGGCGGAGAGACAGCAGCAGGTCATGCAAGATGGAGAGCGTTCAAACTGGCCTGGGGAGCCATTACAGCAGGCTGGTGGCCTGACTACATGGACATGAGGAGCCTGCTTCTGAGACACTTATCAAAGTTGCGCACCCAGTATAATACAACAGTCTATAGTACATCGGAGTCGATGTGTATTTAAAGGATCAGTGTGTAGGATTTAGTGGCATCTAGCGGTGAGGTTGCGGATTGCAACCAACTCTTGAACGCCCCTCCCTTTCCAAGCATGCAGAGAACCTACAATGGCCTTCACTTCAACACAATGACTGTACAAAAAGATACACACATAGATACCGCCAAAGATGTTCAATATTTATGAAGGTACGTCACCGCCAATTATATGAAACGGTACACACTTCCTCCTAAGTGGGCGCGGTCTCATTTGAAAATGTAGTAAACGTCATGTGGATGGTGAAAAGTTATATTTGCATAATTTGATATCTACACAGCTAAAAGCTATATTTAGCATTAAAAGCATTAGTAATCTGTGACGATCACAGATGTTAGCTCAGCTCTGTTGCCAGATCTCGTGAGAGTTCGTTGCTGAGACAGAAAAAGGTCTCGAACAAAGTTAAGTTTCTCCTGATCTGTCGCTCTGAAAAAAATGTAATTTTGGTGTCAGAATGTTCAGGAGGTATGTGTTGTGAAAACTGTGAAAGAATCACTTCTCCCATTGGAATCAATACACTCAATGCTCTAAAGAGGCGGGGCAGTAATTTTTTTGCTAGAATGGCAAAGTCATGACCTGCCCCATAACTCTGCCTCTGATTGGCTAGTACTCGTTGCCTTCGTTGGTTAGATTTAAGCATTAGTGAGATTGGTTAAGGTCAGGGTAGGAATATCAGGGTAAGCCAATCAGAGGCGGAGTAGGCCAGTCATGCCTTCGGCATCCATCCTAGGTAAAAAAATATTGCAATCTGTGGCTGCCTGATCTGTACCGGAAACCAGATTTGTTCTATGCATGCATAGATGGTTAAGGTTAGGCACTGACCTCAAATGGTTAAATTCAGGATAGCCTATTTGTCAGGGGATGGGTTAAAAATGGATTGGGTGGGGCGTGCTGGTGGATGAGTGGTAGTGTGCTCCATATACAGACACTAAAGTCCCCACTGCAGCGACCGCAGGTTCGACTCAGGCCCTTTGCTGCATGTCGTCCCCTCTCTCTCACCCCTTTCCAGCTGTACTATCAATAAAGGCAAAAAGCAACAAAAAAAATCTTTAAAAATGGATCGGGTTTCCTGTACGGATCAGGTAGTGACAGACCCGCTCCCTATGTAGATATGAAGGGCTCATTCTAAGCTAACGAAAACACAACAATTCTTAGTTTCAGGTGAAAAAACACTAATAAAAACATAACTATGAATGTTATATTCCATTTCTGCCGATATATCTCCATAAATCCTACACAGTGGTCCTTTAAATCTTTATGAAGTAAATGCTTGGCTTGGATCAAAAGAGTGTAGTGCTGGACTTATTTGCACTTAAATTAGCTTATTTGATAACCAATTAGCTTTTTGTTATTTTGTAATGAAGAAATCTATCCAGTATGACAGTATGTGTAATGTTTGATTAATTTCACAGACAGCATAGCACAACATTTTCTCAACATTTTCTGCCATTTTGTTCAGATTTTTGTTTCATATTTGTTTTCAAATAATCATAGGAATTAAACAGTTAGTGTATAATAATAATAATAATAATAATAATAATAATAATAATAAAGTTTTAATCTGAAAAACATTACATGTGATGTAGTAACTGCATTATTTTAAGGCGTCATCATTTTCCTAATGTAATTCAGTATATCATCATCTGTAATAGGTTTTTATAAGTAAATATGTAAAATCATTAATCACTCCATAAACTGCACCGGCATTCATAGCATAGATAATTCAATCAAAACAAAACTACTACATTATATATATATTTGCTGAATACAAATGTTGCTGTATCTCTTGGTCTTTTGTTTTATTGCTGCTCACTCTGTGCTCTCTTTGTCGTCGGGGCAGAGCTCTGAAACACAGGAAAACATAACAAAAGATAAACTGTAAGAGAAGAAGAGAAGAGAGCAAATATTCCCTGAGGAGAATGTTGGCAGCATTTCCATGTCCTGACCGTGTGCATTGTGCTTCATGTACTTCATGTAGTTTGCTCTATGAAGACATAATTTCACAATACAGCATCTCCACCTTGTGGCAACATGTGTACGTTGCTGTGTCCAGTAAAGAGTCACAGGTCCAGCTGCAGTCGTCACAGCTCAGTGAAGACTTACTGACCTGTTTCACCATCGTAGCTATGGAAGTTCTCTGGGAAGTTCAGACACCCAACTTGTTTCTTGAAAATTTCAACATCTTTGAAATCTATTTTTCCAGTCCTCGCTGAAAGAGAAGGGCGATTTTAAAAGTTGTGACCACATTTGAACCTCTGACCAACTGTGTTTAAACCAATGAGGAACTTACTGAACTGCAGGATGTATCTACCGGTGACGTCCCCGTTTCGAAAGGTGTCTGTCCACAGGAGGCAGTCAGAGCAAGTCTGGAGGATATGTCCTTTGTGGTCTGACAGATTTTCTTAAAAAGTGGACAGGAGAGCGACTGATTATTATGCAACATGGAGATCTGTTGTCGTGGATGTACTATGCTCTTTTTTTGTCCTGTTAAAATTGTGCTAAAGACATAAGCTTCTCATCTATTCATCACTTGGTTGATGTTCACTTACTGCGAAATGTGGTGGCAATTCCTGAGACTGTTGCATTTACCTCCCCCGAGATACACCGATCACTGAGAAACAAGAATATGTTGTGGGTTGGAAATCTGATTGTAGATCTGTTTTTGTTTTTATAGCTACTTATAGCTACTTTCAATACTATCGAATATATAATGAACTGAGATCGTATTGTTTTAATTTGTGATATTGAAAAAATATCGAAAAAGTATTGATAGGCCTAGTTTTAACATTTAGCAAACTGCCTGAGAAGGTATAATATATTGCTACAAACTCTATTTAAGGATGATTCTGCCCAACATTAAATTAACTAAATCACCAAACTTACAAGCAGTGATCTCCCCAACGTAATGTCACAACTTGACTGTCAGAAGTGGGACACAAGTCTATCCAGGAGCTTTTCAGAGACTCCATTGCCTTGTGGTAGGGTTTGGGGTCCCCAGCTCCCATCACATACACCCATTTTCCAAAAACCTTCACATAAAAAGTCAAGATTCATGTAATTATATTAAAAAATATCTAAGTGTGCTTACTGATATAATGCTTTTTAATATAAAATCAAATATCTTTGGGATGAATTAAACAGAACTTACCAGTTTGGGGTCCTCTGGCATAAAAGGTTTGACCAGGTCCTTACAGTCAGGTGCAGACGCAGCACTGAGGGTCGTGAGAGCAAACACAAATACAACAACAGGCAGAGCCATGGTTAGACAGAGGGATGAGGGAGAGACGGCAGCACTGCAGAGGATGTCGCTGAAACTGCAACAGAAAACCTCTAACGCTGATTCATTTTCCCCCTGCGGGTTTCAAACAAAAAAAAGCGTGTTGTGCAAGTGCTAAGAATGAGGAGGAGGGGGTTTCTGCAAACTCAGATGCACCAAGGTTTTTTAATGGCCATGCAGACCCATGCAGATTTCTTTTGCTCTGCATTGAATAGCCAGCTCAACAGTCCTCTGTTGCCCGTAGCGATGCCCCTGAATGAACCCAGGCAAAGTGCCAAGACTTGTCTCTGACTGTTGAGACATTTAAAAAAGGACCTGAAGCGTCTTTTCTTCAGAAGAATGAAGGTTGTTTCCCTGTGGGTCTGAGTGGACTCCTTGTGACACTTTAAAAGTTTGACGTCTTCTTTTCTCCCCGTAACTGAGACGTTACCCAGCAACAGTCTTTGTTAAAGTTTCTGGGAACAGCGATGCATTTTGTAATAGTTTTGATGAAGCATTTAATCTTGACATATGGGTCTTCTATTGTATGTAAAATAAAATGTTAAAGAAATGTTGGAGCTCAGAATCCAAACACTTTTTTTCTGAAGAAATAAATGACTGGAACAAAACAGAGGGAGACTGAAAGCTCTTTTATTTACTTCACACAACCAGTTGGAAATAGTTATATGCTAAACTACTCACATATTGTTAAATTGATGATTTTTTTACCCAATTATTGTACCTGCCAGATGTCACATTTCCTAAACAAAATCATGAAAGGTCAAACAGCTTAGCAGGCAGAGACACAGTAAGCAGACTACACATTACAGATCTAACATGACATGGACTCACTGACTGGACAAATGAAAAGTTATTCCATAGCACAATCTTATATCAGTGCACATGCAGATCATCTTACAACACTATCTAGTACACACTGGCTCTGCTTTAGTTTGCAGTAGGCTGCACATCAGTTTGATCGTTCTCTGTGTTCTCAGCAGGTGAAGCAGACGGCGTGATATCTGGACACAGATCTGAAATGAGAGAAAATGATGAATAATTGTAGCATGAAGAAAATGTACTTTGATGATGTCATTGGGTATAAGATACAGAGCTCAAACGCCGGCTGACCTGTTCCTACAAAGTGGTACTCTGGGAGAAATCCAAGACACTCGGCCTGCTTCTTGAAGGTCTCTAACTCAGATGGCTCCAGAGCGCCAGTCCGTGCTTTAAAAGAGGAGCCAGAGGAATAAAACGGGGAGGGTGGTGAGAACAAAGAGAGGCCAGGAAAAAGAGGACAGAAAATAGAGACAAATGGTTAACATATTGACCAAAACTGTGTATTTTTTACTTAGATCAGTGGTGGAGGAATATCAAATAGCCTTACTAAAGAGGAAAAAGTATCGTCCCTTTGACTTGCCGTCTGGGAGGAGGGTGGTGTCTTCGGACAGGAGGCAGTCGGAGCAGGTCTCGTAGTACTTCCCATCGTGATATGAAGTGTGACCGTTGATATTAACTGTGATACATCAAGAAAACATGAACCAAAATGCAAGGTATCTATTCCTGTATTTGGAGCCTTATGTAACTGTTTTCTTATGAAATCCACCTTGGTAATGTGCTTTGGGTGCACACATAATATTACACAGCATAGAAAGAGAGATGGTGAGTAATCAGAAAAATGTTTATAGATATACATACAACTGGCGTGACTGGTCATCCCCGAGATGGTGGCATTGGCTACACCCTGAAGGCATTTATCTCCACTTCTGCAATGAGAAAAAAATCCACAACAACCTTTCAATATACACTCTTAATCGTCATCATTTTGTATGTGAGAGAAATAAATGGAAATTAACAGTATGTCTGCAGTGTCCTTACAGGCGGTCGAACCAGGAGATGGTCATGACTCCGCTGTCTGAGGAAGCCGACAGATCCACCCAGGAGCTGTTCACCGTCACCAGGTCGTTCCTCAGGCCAGGTTGGTCCCACGTCCCCACATGGAGCACCCACTTCCCATAGATCTTCCACAAACACAGGCAAAAACATCCACACAACTCACTCACATGACTACACTGCTTATCTGTTTTAGAGTGTGATCATATTTTATTTTCCAATAGATAAGTCTGTGATAGAGGTAAAACATTTTTTTTTTAAAGAGATAGAGGTATTATTCCGTAGTCTTGCCATTATTGTTATCATAAATGGCTTCATATTGTTAGGATTGAAAGTTCAGTTCAAATCAGTTAAACCAGCATTGATGAGGAGTCCTTAAAATGCTAAAAAAAATTTAAATTAAATTTTAACATCCACACTGACATGACAACTGCAATTTCATCTGCCGAGGAAGTTTCTTTGAAATATCCAAAATCTTAATGGGCCCTGTGGGGAGATTATTTTATTTCTTAATTATATATTTATTTTATAATTTGTTAAGAATTGCAGTTGAATTAAAAAAGGATATTTCTACTAAATATCTAACTCTCTTTACTAAAGGCACATAATATCACAGTTGTTTTTCTGTAAAGAGGCTACATAATGTAGCCTACTGTAGCCTTGATATACAAGATCCATTAATAAGCTTGGGCAAGGATATGCTTGAGTTTTACTAATGTAAAATGATAAACCAAGATAATATATAAAAACAGATTGGCTACACATGCACTGTTATTCTTAAGAGCGATAAATCAATAAATGACCAATTTTGTTAAAAAAAAACAGTTCTAACAGCTTTGCAGCACATTTTAATGTCAATAAAGTTAACACCAAAACAAAACTCAGCTATTCAATTAACACAGAGCGCTGTGTTTCACAGCCTCCTCACATATGACCAGCTCATAACAAATGATTGCTGATACTCACGGGGCTGTGGCTGTCCAGTATCAGAGGCTTAACCAGCTCTTTACAGTCGGGTTCAGATGCAGCACCCAGGGAGGTGAGAGCCAGCAGAGCTACCACCAGCTGTGCAGCCATGGTGCGAGACAGCAGGCAGCCAGAGAGCAACACTAATGTCAGGGATCCTGCCAGCGACAGCCTCCTCAAAGCAACCAGGGAAAGTGTTCTATGACAGTGGGCTGGGCTGCATGCACGCACGCACGCACGCACGCACGCACGCACGCACACACTTCACATCCAGTCAGCAAGGGGCTTATGTCCTATTTATCTTGTTACATAACAGCCAGCTGGCAGAGTCTGAATAGCAAGACCCCTGCATCTTTCAATATGTGGACACCCCCCTGCACAGTCACACACAGACACAAAGGTACAAACAATAAAAAGAAACACGCACACGCACACGCGCACACTCCATAAACAACTTTTATTTGCTAATTTATTGAACCCACGCAAGATGGACACAGTGTCTTTGACATCAAGTAGCCTTCTGTTTCCTCAGGGAAGGTGAGAGCTTACATAACATGTGCCTCCATTCCTCCAGCGTATACTTATACAGTACAACAATATACTTCATGCTTCTTGTAAAACACTGGGCGAATCAGGGACTTGTAATGTGTCTAATAT
>JAOVVB010006787.1:0-16981 GCA_028570985.1 Heterobranchus longifilis | reverse complement strand
CCACAGTGCTATCTAAGGGGACCTCAAATAGGAACCCTATTTTCCCATATGTTTGTGTCTTAAATGTCCAGTATTGAGCGAGAATCAGAACCAGGCTGCAAGGGCAGTTGTGCAGCGTCAACTTTACGTTCGCAAAAAAGTGCGTGTTTTTGCCACCGACAGGCTCAGGGTGTTATTATAAGTGTCTGACAACATTATGCAAAGATGGAGATGTTTTGTTCTAAAATCCCACGAGGTGGCAAAAACAAGCACTTTTAGCGAACGTACATTGACGCGATTACGCTCTTGCTCAATACTGGACCAATTTCAAAAATTGTTTGACACAAATGCATGGCAAAATAGGACCCAGGTTGAAAAATACTGAAGTTCCCCTTTAACATCTATGTTAGTCATAATATCACTAAACACAGCAGTGACATTCAAAGTATTAGAAATAAGCGTGATGCTGAAATTGAAAACGTTTCTTTGTAAGCAAGGTCTTAAAAAACCATATTCAAACTCACGTCACATGTGAAGTCAGCAAAGACGACGAGAATGCAAACTGTCGTGCTGATTTTGTTTCAGACAAATGGCCAGTGTAACAGCTTTAACAGCATTGAGCAGCTCAAGTCTCGTCCCGCCCACCTCGCAGCCTTCCTTCACCACGTCATTTCTCAGTTCGACCCCGCTCCTGTGGTGAGACCCTCCTGAGTCCTTCACACCTTTTTAAAAACTTTTAATGTATGAATATCCTGTTTGCATGCAGCCTGGCAGACGCTACAGCTCACTGTTGTTATTGTTATTGTTGTTTTTGTTTTTATTAATCGTAATCTTATGTCCTCAGCTGTGCTACCTCTATGCCGACTTCTACAAGCAGACCAACTCCAAAGAGACCAGACGGGTGTTCATGGACATCCACACCTTCTTCATTGACCGTGGAGCAGTAAGTACAGTTTTTGGTCCCCGCGGTGTCACTGCAGGTCACACTCATCCAGCGTTCATCCGTCTGTGCGCACAGTACGTCACTGATTCAATTTGGACAAAAACGGTGTGAAATGTCGCATGTCGCCACATTGTCAAAACGGCACTAATTACACCACGGACAGCCCCAACGTCTGTTGTTGTCGTCTTCATGTCCAAAACACAAATTCCAATCTGAAACATTTTTGACAAAACATGGAATAATCCACATTGCCAAAAAAAACTCTTTCACAGTTAACACCAAAATGACATGACAGGTTAGAATAAGGTGATGTAGTTGGCTGTTACATCATTCATGGGCCATGACATGTGATTATCTTGATTTATGATCTGCACTAACATTGACATTTAATATCATTTGAAAGTGTCAGTGTGTTTTCTTTGTTTTTGTTCCAATTTGCTGTCAAACAATTCATTTGTTTGTTTTTTTTCTTTTTTTCTTTTTACAGAATTTAAAAGTTGCCGTTCCTGAATCCATCTCTACTGACCTCGGTAAGTATTTCATGCTGTGCTTTTGCTTAATTTGGTTGTCTGCCCAGTGTCATTTTGAGTCCGCAATTTTCTTGTAGTTACGGTCACCTTTTGTACTTCTGTTGGCTCACTTCAACCGTTTGGCCATCTTCATTATACGGTCCCTGTAAGCCGCGCACACTCCCGACTTAGGTGTTAAGAAATCAAATGCTCTGATAGCTTGGAAAGTATTGCTTAACTTTAACGGTGCATATTAAGTGTGCACTTGACATAATCCTATTAGAGACTTGGCGTACAGTATATGAGAGTGTGTGTGTGTGTGTGTGTGCGTGTGTTTGCAGACCGGCGGCGGACAGAACTGATCCCTGAGGAAATAAACAGACAACATGTTCAAACACTGCAGGACTCTCTGCTCCCTGACATCCAGAAGAACCTTGAGGATTTCAGGTAAACTCTAAAAGCTCAGATTTTTTTTATTTTCCACGGTGTGGTATGTTCTGATTAACTTGAGAATTTGATGGTCATCAAGCAAAGAAAAAAAAAGGGCCATTACGCCTCGTTTCCACATAGTTTTGTGTACGTATGTGAGCCCACTGAAAGTCCATTCATTCCTATGGGAACCTCTGTGATCTCCGACATGTTTGCAAAACTCCTTTTTTTTTTTCAGTCCAGAATTTGCCTCGGTGACGTTGACATATGTTAAATGTTAAACTTTTGCTGCAAATTTCGGACACTGTGCGCCACAGGACATTAGCAAATTAGCTAACAGGCTATTTCAATCAATTCAGTTGTCTGACTAATTGACAATTTTGTGATTGTATAATTAAAAAGAAACTAGTCCAGCTAGTTTGAGTAATGATATTTTGCTAAAAAATATATGGGCTACCTAAATCGAAAACATAGGAGAGTTCATTATTCCATTCATATAACATTCCATTCATTACTTGCATATATAAATTATATTATATTATATTATTGGTCTTGTTTTTGTCTTGGTAATGTTGCATATTTCACAACACTGTACGGCGAAATACACAAACATAACTTTTCTATCCATCCACAAAAAGATGCCTTTCCTTGCGTTGAACACTAGGGGGCACACTCCATATATTATATGTTCATAACACAAAACAAACCTGTGTGGAAACGAGGCGTTATCAACAACCACAGTATATGACTTTATTTGATTTATTTATTTGACCTTTATTTAACCAGATAAGATCAATTGAGAACAGCTTCTCATTTTCAATGACGACCTGGCAGGAGGCCCCAGCAGAAGTAAAAACAAAACAAAAACAAAACAAAAAAAAACAAAACAGTACGCATAAATCCAAGACACGCAACCAATGAGGTAAAGACAATGGAGTTAAAAACAACCTAAATAACTCTATTGATATGCTGGCACCTGCAGGCAGAAGCGCAGTATGGGCCTCACGGTGGCTGAAGTAGAGCTGGCCAGACTGGACCAAGAGAGAGTCAGAGACCGTGTCACTCTGGAGCGAGAGCGCTCGTATGCTGAAAACATCATCACCAAGATAGAGGATATCCTGTAAGTAGCACGCACAGCTACATGACACACATGCCACGCATACGGATGCACAAATACTCACACCTCATGTTTCTAACCATTATCAGCAGGGTTTGTACAAAGTTTGGAAAATACTTGATTTTAACAGTTATGTTTCCAAGGTTAGGAATATGCTTGAATTTGAATATACTCCTTGGAAAATGCTTGATTTTCAACATAAACTGGTGTTTCATCTACACAATCACTCATGTAAACCAAAAAAAAAAATCTTTTATATATTTCTTTTTAATTTTCTAAAATGTCATTTTTGTTTGTTGTCTCTCGGCGTCTCACAACCGGACGTGGAGCGGACCCTAAACCCTCAATGAGAAAATAAAACAATCGAGTGATTTGCAGTGAGCGGTGAACTCCTCTAATGTAAATACTTCTTGTAAATCTTCTTTGTATTGTTTCTAGGTTAACTACTCAGACCACAGAGGAAGAGAAATGGTAAGCAAACTCATACTGTGGATCGTTTGCTTGATTTGATATGACGAGTATTTCTCAAAGCACGTGATGGGGATCATTTAGGACTTCGGGGGCTCTCGTGGCCCCCTCGAACCATCTGTGTCTTCATTGCATTTTTTACAGTCTGTAATGTGTCCCACAATAATCTGAAAGAACTGATTTATGACTCCTTTTGAATTAATTATTGAAAAGATCTCCTACTAAGTCGGTAGTCTTTTTTTTTTTTTAAAAACCTTTAAAGTCTTTGATGTTTCGGCCAACGACACATAACATATTGGTGTCATCCAGGCTCCGTTCTACATCCCCCACAGCTTACAAGAGAAACACTGGGGCAGTCTCTTAAAGAAAACATGTAATTTATGCAGTGTGTTTATATTAAATAATTCAAAAGTGTGACTGATTGAAACGGTCTTGTTTGAAATGCCATATGGTCGCAGCGCACCCCAGATGGTTTGTGTAGAAATTTGTACGAGAAGGACTGGTATGACATATGGTGCAAATCGCAATATGGACACTTCAGATTTCAGCATCCTGTTGTTTTGTCGCTTAGAATTCAAAATGGAGCAACTAAACTCGAGTGTTTGTTTTCATTTAGCACTACAATGCAGTATGTCATCTATACATACATGAAGCACCTTGGTGTGAGGGTGAAGGAACCTCGCAGTCTGGAGTCCAAACGGGTCAGGATCAGCTTTCTTCCCAAGATCAAGGTACTTCACATTACTTTATGCGCCTTTGCCCTTCTCTCTCTCTCTCTCTCTCTCTCTCTCTCTCTCTCTCCCTTTATCATGCACCTGACACTTCCCTTGTTTTTATTAAAATACAGAAAAGCATCAAGACTGAAAAGGAAGGAGAAGAGAAGGTGAAGAAACCCAGATTTCCCAGTATCCTCGGACCTCAGCGTCGGCCCAGTCGAATTGAAGCAGCATCGGGTGAGTTTTGAATAAAAATGTCGACGATACTTGTAGTGGCATCTCGTTAAAAAAAACCTTCCTCGCCACTCCTTGCGGGATGTAAAGGGTTCTGACTCACGTAGACCACCACGTCCAACTTCAATATACACTTCCCCGTGGTCGGCATCCCAAATGATGAACAGGCTCGTGACGAGTTAAACTGTTTATTTTTTTACAAACATGAGCAAAAAATAAAAGTACACAAAAAGGTATCCATGTGCCACGAAGGATTATCAAAACCTCACCATAAACTGACTTTCCAAGCTAAATTAAGTCCACGATCTGCGGTCAGAAAAATTGTTGCTCCACATCCTGCTCCATAGAAACCAAAAAAAACCCACCCTGCCTGCACTTAAAGACATAACACACATGAGCCAAAAAAAAAACAGGACAGACTAGTGGAGCATGAGCCTTAATAAGGAAAAACACTCATCAAGTACGTTCTCAAGGAATGGCCAGTTTTTCCTAATTCTAATGCATATATTAACATTTTAAAGGGCACAACACAATTTAACCACACCAAAAATCATATGCAAAATAAACAATACGACATGGCTCTTACACTACTTCTCAAGCTTTTTTTTTTTTTTTCAAGTTTTGACACCACTCTCCTCTGTATTCAGTGGGGAAAGCCTTGGACGGTCGCCCCCGGCCGCAGAAACAGTTGTCTCAGCCTACACTGGGGGCGAGTGACCACATGGAGGCTGGTCGTCTGAGAGGCAGCCAATCGAGCGAGGGCTCTGAACTCACACACTCCATGTCTGTCAGCACCTCATCCCCAAACAGCGCCACCTACAGCTCGGACACGAGCCGAGACGCCGATACGGGTGAGCTACTGAATGACTGATCTAAACGGTAGGAGGAAAAAAAAAAGAGAGAGGATGGTTTCTAACTTGTTACGTGTCTCTCAGGTGGGACTCCGACCTCGGGCCCCTCCAGGCTGAGTGACGGCCTTGAGTGCGACCCTCTTGATGGGTTGCCGTACCCCGCTTCGCACTTTGACCTTTACAGCCTGGACCAACTGCAAGAGGACGACAGAGAGAGTGACAGGTGCATTTACAGTCACATTTACGCTTTTGCTTCCTTAACGTAAAGAATGTTTTAACATTGATTTTACTCTTAATATTATTTGTAGAGCCCACGAGGGAACACCAAAGGCCATAAGAAGGTGAGGATATGTGATTATTTTCAAACTTAAGTTCATCTAAAAAATTTTAAAAATGAGTGGTGAAACTTTAACTTTCTAACTTTCTGTCCTGGCCTAGGCTTGAGGGACTGGGTGCCGCCGACGTCCAGAGTGAGGACGACCAGGGGACGGACTCTGAGCATGACCCTCCAAACTGGCAGCAGCTGGTGGGGCGAGAGGTCCTCGCAGGTCTCAGGCCTCAGGAAATCAAGAGACAGGAAGTCATCAATGGTGAGGACCTGGCTTACCACTTCGCTTAATATGACAATTCATTAACCCTGAGAGACCCGCCGGTGATCCCGGCCGGCATTACTGTCTTTAAGAGGCTGTAGCGGACTCCGTTTTAAAGCTAAGTGAAGATATTGGTATCCTATGAAACTCGAAGAACCTGAAGAATCAGTTGGTGGGGAAGTAGGCTAAATACAGCTCCAAAGTTAGGTTAAGGTTAAGGTAAACTTAGGTTATGTTTTGGCAAGGGAAAAACTGGCATGGCCATTTTCAAAGCTGTCCCTTGACCTCTGACCTCAAGATATCTGAATGAAAATGGGTTCTATGGGTACCCACGAGTCTCCCCTTTACAGACATACCCACTTTATGAGAATCCCCTACAGTTTGGGGCAAACCCCCTCCAGTTATTTTCACCTTTTGTAAAAATTGTATATTTCTGCATACTAGGGTCTTAAATTTCACAAATTGTGTATCACTGGAAAGATGAGACTCTTGTGGATTCAATTGTATTCATGTGTGATGATGTTGGATTGTAGACATTTCATTGTAGTGCTTGAAACTTGACCTCACTGTATAAAATAACCTGCTACAACCACAAACTGGAGACCTGGGGCATTCAGGGGATGTGTAACTTTCCTAGGTATATTGACAATAAGGGGAATTTCTGAGCAATTTCTACAACAGAAGTGCTCACCAAAAAATGCAATTCTTGCAGAAATCTCCAAATGTCAAAAGTGTTTGGTACCAAATCACACCACAGAAATATTGTTGTGGCGTTCCTCGAGGCCTTAGTGTCTTACTGTGGTATTTTGGAGGGATTTTCAACCATTTTTATTACTTATCGAATGGTCAAAAAGGTTAAATTTAGCACCAAGGCTGTGTAACAAATGCTATATCAACCAAAATATTGCTGCAGCAACTTATGAGACACAACAGCATGGGGATGACCATTATAATGCCTAAACTTGTATACACTCATAACCTTCAAAATATGAATAGGTGCCTAATCAAAACATAATGTTTATTACAGATTTATGGCTAGAAAACCTTGACACACAGTGCTGAGCTGCATCTCAAATTAATCTTCAGGTTCTGAGCTTTCAGATGATGTACACCACTTCTATGTGGCATCTACTGTTGACCTGCTATCTCCCCCTGTCCCCTCCCAAAAAAAAAAGACAAAAATGTGTCTATGGTGGGTCTCAAAGGGTTAAAGCCAGATGTATTTTCAAAGAATATGAGAGATTCCCCCTCAATGCGCTTTGAAATACTGTTGTGTTAGAGAGAGAGAGATGTGAGCATCTGCTGGGATCCAGCCCAAGTTGCTGTCGAATGTACATCATGTTGAGCTGTGCAAATGATCTGCCGTCTTGAATTAACGTCTCGCATTGTGTCTGCAGAGCTGTTTTACACAGAGCGTGCACATGTAAGGATGCTGAGAGTTCTGGACCACGTATTCTACCAGAAGCTCTCCAAAGAGGCCATCCTGCCTCCTGCTGACATCAAGAACATCTTTACCAACTTGGACGAGATTCTACAGCTGCATGGTACGCACACGCACGCGCACACACACGCACACACACACGCATCTATGCATGACTTGCTTGAACAAAAAACAAAAAACTTACCTCAAAAGTAAGGTGGTGTGAATCAAAATAAAGTTTCAAGTAAAACTAACTACAACAACAGTACACACAGCACCCTCACATCTTCATGTTCTATTCTTCATCTTTGTTATCTTATGTGTGCGTGCACACACACACACACACACACTGACTGTCCGTTGGTGCCTCTCCTTTGAATTTCAGTTTCAATACTGGAGCAAATGGCAGCCGTTCGGAAGAGAAATGAGTCTTCGGTAATTGATCAGATAGGAGACGACTTGCTCTCCTGGGTGAGTACAATTCTCAGGCTGAAATTGTATTTCTTCTTTCAAACATTTTCTTATATTGAATAAATTTCAAGATGACTGATGTGGCAGGGGAGAAAAAAAAAAAAACGCATTGTGCACAAAGAAATTGAACTGTTGCCCGAAATTGCTTTATAGCGAGAAAAAAAAAGAAATGTTGACGTTGGCGGCGTGAGATTGCTTTGTTCAGCCTCAATCCCGTTAATTTCGATACATCATACGCACATGAAAATGGTTATGTACCGTTTAAACATGATAGAGAAGGGGTTAACATTAAATCCTTCAAATCCTACACCAAAATCCTGAAAGACAAAACCTCAGACAACTCTGCCAAGAAATGTAATCACAGTGGAAGCAAAGCGAGTGAAATAGAAGCCTGTTTCTCAGTAAATGGATATGTCAGACAATGCCCTACATTTGGCTGACATCTTGATATCATGTGTGATACATTAGATGTGAGTTAGCTGCCTATCAGCTGGAAGCCTCGTCTAAAATATCTCTATGGGGATAAGTAGGGTAAACGGTCCCCCGAGGGTCCGAGCATTGATCTCGTCTACATTTAAACTTTAAGCTGTCTCCGCTACGAGGTCTTAAGCCTGGCCCCCCCCCTTCTGGGAGTTGCTGCTCATTGTAGTGGTTAAATACTAGACATTTCCATGGCAACTACCGCTGACCCAGATCGACTGAGCGACTGGTCACGTCTCTGTCCGTCTCTGTCCTGTCCTGTCCTTGTCTTGGATTGGGTGGCTGCAGTTCAGCGGTGGAGAGGAGGAGAAGATCAAGAAGGCGGTGGGGACGTTCTGCAGCAACCAGCCTTTTGCTCTGGAGATCATCAAGACCAAGCAGAAGAAAGACTCGCGGTTTACTTCGTTCGTCCAGGTACTGACATTAATCTTTGAGACGTCTAGTTAGCTGCTGTACTTAAATGAACGCTCAGAATGCGTCGTGCAGAGGAGTTAAACGAGCGATATGCGCATCTGTTTAATTCAAGAAATTCAGCTGAAATGTCACCGCTCTGAGCTGCATTTAGTGTTGCTCAGTCACCATTCTAAAACTTGTTAAAAGATGTATTTTGGCTGTTTGGCGACAGCTTAACTTCACCCGTCCTGTATTTATTTTTGATTGCTTTGCAGGAGGCAGAGAGTAACAGACTGTGTCGTCGACTGCAGCTTAAGGACATCATTCCTGTCGAGATGCAGCGGCTCACCAAGTACCCCCTGCTGCTAGACAACATCGCCAAGTACACAGGTGCTGCAGCGTTGCCAATCAGAGTTACTTCACAACAGTTGATATCAGCTTATGTGCACATGGTTATTTTAGTGCACAGTACTCCACGTAGTAACTGTGAGCATGGTCTTGGATGTACAGTCATGTATCGTTCAATTAACAATTGCATTTATTTTCTTATAAATCGATTAATCGTTTGTTCTATAAAATGTCCAATGCCTTCAAATGTCCCACAGAAGAGTGTGGCGATGAGCAAATGTTCACATTTGAGAAGTTAAAAGCAGTGAATTTGTGGCATTTTACACTTAAAAAACTGTAATTAATCCAACAATCAAAATTATTAGAATACATTTCTGGCATTAGACCATAGACTGTATATAAAGATGGACAACTGGTGATGTCATTTGGAGCCAGAGTCTGCACAGTAGTGATCGGGTGGTGGAGCCACTGTATTGAAGTCCCGCCCATACAACTGCCAGCTGTCAATCATGGCGTTACACCCTGTTTTTATAGCATCAAATAACTAATTAAAACCAAACTTTTCAGAAAAATGAAAACTTGAACCTACATCAGTGTGTTAAGAACTACCTAATATGACAGAAACCATCTTTGGGGAAAAATGTATTTGACATGTACTTTGATTTTTTTTAGTTTGGCCCATGTCTCATCCGCTAACATGGAAGGGGTTTATGACCTATACTGCAGCCAGACGATGGAGATGTTTTGGCTTCACTTTTGGAGAGCTGTCATGTCGTCCATCTTTATATACAGTATATGGGCTCCACTAATTGCTGCAGCTTTATAATATAGTATAGCAGTATATATAGTAGGCATGGCGTTTGGTGTGATTAAAGCATACGATGACGAACCTGCCAGCCACTTGTTCTGGCTGTGGACACGCATGAATCCATAATGATATCAACATGCCTGCAGGAGGAGCCACAGAACAGACTTGTGCATTCATACAAACCACTTAGAGTTCACGCAGGTACAAAAACTGATCCCTCTCCTGCAGTCTTACTCAGACACTTCAAAGTCTGTTCCTCTCAGTCACGAATACTTAGTCAATCACTGACTCTGTCACAGGGAGAGAAATTGAGATCTATTTTTTAAAATGAAACCAGTATTATACTTATTTTCTCCACTATTCCAAACTCAACCGACTAGACCATAAATTAATTGCAGTCTTTTCTGCACTGCTACAACACCTCTGCATGCAACCTCTACATGTAGAGTTCAGTTATTGTATCGAGCCTTTCTCTCCTGTGATCCTAAAATCAATTAGATCCCACGAGGTAATGAATTAAATATGGAAACTAATTTACTCATGTTGCGAGTAACCATGGAAATGGGTTAATACAGGAATAATACCTAGTTTGCATTTTCTATTCTGAATGTAATATAATACAATGGCAAAAGATGGAACTCTTGAGATAGAGCAAAGTGGATAAAAATGAACCAAATGAAGTCTTAAGCAAGGTTCTGCGTGGCAACATGCCAGCTATTAGTGAATTACAGAGACAAATGGAGAGATTAGCATTTTAATGGTCCTGGAGCGGCAGTGCACATTTGGGGAAATGTCTCACCCATTATTTGGTCCATCATTTTAGTCTTGGCTGGGGTTTGGATCTCACACCGAGAGAATGCACTAACGATAAAGTATAACCATCTATTACGGGATTATAATGCCCCCCCCCCCTGCTTTATCATAATTTCTGAGAAGGCTGGTGCGTTAATGGGCAGAGGAAATATCAATTTGCCGGACAGCCCCCCCTGCAGAACCAAGGAGGCCTTACTTCTTATTCGAGTCATAATATCTTTCAGACAACGCAGTAGAGAAGGACAAAGTGAAGCAGGCGGCAGACTGCTGTAGAAAGATCCTCAATCACGTCAACCAGGCTGTGAAGGAATCTGAGGACAAGCAGGTAGGATGTTTTAAAATCTACTTTCCAATTTATGCCATCCCCTCGACTTTTCTCTTCAGTCTCATCCTAAGTCCTTCTTTTTTCCCCCCCCCTGCTCTACCATAATTTATTTTTTCACTGCCTCCTTTGCTCCCCAGGCAGTGGCTTCCTTTTTTATTTTTATTTTTTAAAGAGCGCTTACTTATCCCCTTTCCTCTGCCTCCATTTCTCTCCGTCCTTCCTCTAGAGGTTGGAGGACTATCAGAGAAGATTGGACCTCTCCTCTCTAAAGCAGACAGACAACCCCATGATCCTGGAGCTAAAGGTGAGTTATCTACATGACCCTTTTAGCTTCAGTTAAAGCACACTCACTTGTTGTACACCCACGTACGCTCTTTGAAATCTCTGCTCGGTAGGAAGGTAGCGCTGTGTGAAAATGGCTCCGTGGCCCAGTAGCAAGTACTTATAAGCTTTAAATTTATTTCCCCCCCCCGTTCTCCTTCAGAACTTGGATTTAACCAAGAGAACGATGGTGCACGAGGGACCGCTGTCATGGAAAGTGAACAAGGACAAGACTATTGGTTTGTAATTTGCACGTTATTAGAGTTTGTTATTAAAGTTTGATATTGCTGCAAAAGCAAACTAAAGAATCCTGTCTGTCTCCTTTCAGAGTTGTACACACTCCTCCTGCAGGACATCCTGGTTCTGTTACAGAAACAAGACGAGCGTCTGATCCTGAAGTGTCACAGTAAAAACCTGGCGGGCACCGCAGATACCAAACATATCTTCAGCCCCATCATCAAACTCAACACTGTGCTGGTGCGCTCTGTGGCCACAGGTCAGTTAATAACACCCACATCTCTTTTCTGTTTGTCTGATCTGTATTTTACAAAAACAACAACAACAACTAGAACGGCAATCGGAGAGCGCGGACCTCGCTGCATTCAGGTGCTCCTCGGACGATCGCATTTCCCGAGTTGAGAAGTCGTTCTTCCAGCTTTTGGTGCGTTCGTGAGCAGACATTTTTACTGGTGTTCAGATCATGTTAAGATAAGTCTCTTTAGAGCATATTACACACCTCTCTATACCGCCCTCTTATGGGCCAAGTTTAAAAAGGCAAGCATGCATAAACTGCAGGTTGCAACGACTCTGCAGATTTTACTTTAAAAAAAACCTTGGTGGTGTAGTGTCAGTGACTTGTTCTGTAATGTAGGAGTCAGCACTCTCCAGGCTCTATTGAGGAACCTCGTGTACAAATGTATTTGTCGAGTGAATGACTCTCAGAATGCTATTATTATGTTATTACTCCAAACTTTAGTGTTGTACGATACCAGTCACCCCTGTGGAATCAATGGTATGGCTATCTTTTATAAAAAAAAAGTGGCCATGTTTTTAATTTTAATTTTTTTTTATGTTTGTATTGTACCTTGTCTGTGCTGTATGTGTTCCTAATGGACCTTGAGTCTGTCAATAAAGATGAGCTGAACTTGAAGTCGTAATGTGGAAACAACATAGAAAGAAGTTTGTACGAAACACAACATTCAAAGAAGATGAGTTGTATTTTATTGCTCAGCGTTTAAACAACACGCTGATGTCTGTTTCTAGTATTTGCGTGACAACGAAGAGCAAAAGAAATGGATCAGATGAGCCATGAAATATGATCGGGAAATCATATATCCGATTATTCCGACGCCACGTGAATCCAGCACAAATGTCCTATCTCGCAATGTAAACAAATTCACGCCAAAATTCGATGGGTTGATGCTTCGCCCCAACCACTACGTTTCATGAAAATTGTGCCTGTAGTTTTCCTTTAATCCTGCTGCCATTGTTTGGCAAAGAAACTAAACCGAAAACATAACCTATTTGGTGGAGGTAATAAATCATCAAAACAAACGAACAAAAGAACCCCTCACTGTACAACATCCGGACATACAACCCAGAATAAGGTATCAGGAAGTCTATGGCTTCATGCATGTCGGGCAAAAATGTGATTAATCTCTATACCTTCTGTCCTCAATCTCTCCTGCCAGACAACAAGTCCTTCTTCGTCCTATCCATGTCAGACAACGGAGCCCAGA
Organism: Heterobranchus longifilis; assembly: GCA_028570985.1. Classification (NCBI taxonomy): domain Eukaryota; kingdom Metazoa; phylum Chordata; class Actinopteri; order Siluriformes; family Clariidae; genus Heterobranchus; species Heterobranchus longifilis. The sequence continues at coordinate 4,027 of JAOVVB010006787.1, read as the reverse complement.
TCTACGAGCTGATGGCGCCCACAGTCTCAGATCAGAGAACGTAAGTCCACATACCTTTTGATTGATTCAATTAACCTTTATTGCTCCAGTTATTAAATGGGCTAACTTTTTTTTTTTCTTGCACAAGGTGGCAGCGTCTAATCACCCAGAGAGCCGACGCCATGAAAGTCAAACCTCACAGCGTCATACCATTACCTCAGACTGAGTATGTTATTTTTTGTCATCTTTCTCAGGGTTTTCACAGGGTTTTAAGATGACGTATGACGTCATACATGCTTTTGCATATCGGTGACGCCATTGCGTAAATATTGCATAAAACTTAGTGGTTGTGTCGGTTGCAGCGAGCCATACAAAATAATTAGCCAAATAATCACAAACTCACTACAGGGACATTGTAGCCTATTTGAAGTAAAACAAAATAAAATAAAATCCACAAAGGGAGGGAGACAACTTCACTGAATTAGGTCCAATAGAAAAATACACAATTATTTGAATGGCATGAGAACTGTGGCGCTTATACTACTTTATTGTAGAATTGTCCATTCTGATTGGTCAATCACGGCATTCTACAGTCTGTTATTTCTCTATAGCAGACCGTTGTTAAGTATAGCAGACCGCTAACAGCGCAGTTCTGAAGGACCACGTCGATCAATATGCAGAAAGAAGTCTGGTAAATTTAACCTCGGCTGTGGCAAAAACAACAACAAACCTTTAGCTTTTCATTACTCTTTCAAATATTCATTTTTAATATATTTGAAGAGTGCAACACTTTGGATTCATGGTTAATGGCTGAACTGAAAACAGCGCAGAGGAAGCAAGAGAGGTTAAAACACAGATCTGGATGACAAAAATGGACAGACATGAAGTGACAGTAAACAGAACACGATATGGGCTCTGGCAGTGTTTAAAGACGGGTTCATCCAAAAGAAAATGTCAAAAGACTTTGACAGTTACGGAGCAGAAAACCTCAAACAGGTGCTGCGCTCATTTTATGCATCTGTGCTGAGGAGAGGACGCAACCGTCAGCTAACAGACTTTTTTTTTTTTATAGCAGAAGCAATGCAGTCATTTTTCAATCAATAAAATCATTTTAAAATCAATATTTTATGTCAAATTAGCCATGTAATAAGCAGGATAATGTAGAACGAGCCGGTCATTATTGCAAATACTCTACATTATCCCTTAAAAATGCACCACTTTCTTGGCTTCAAAAAGTTCCAATCCAGAGTAAATTTCAGAGTGAGAGCGTCAGCCAAACACGAGAAACTCACTACAACTGAAACCCCACATCTGCAGCGAGCGCCCGCCCCGGTGCCTAAGCCTTAGGATGGCAGGAAAAACTCTGGATTAGATTTAATCAGATCAGATGGTTCTCAGGGTTTGAGCTTGTTACTAACATAAGATGTTGCTTGTGCACCAGCGGGGAGAGAGACGGTGTGGAGATCATTACAACAGGTGTTTCCAGGCTGAGTCGAGACCCAGACCGCACATCCACCGGCAGCACCCAGTCCACAGGTAGCTGGAGAAACATGTTTTTCCTCCGTATTACTTTAAATATTCTTCCCCGGTCGACTGTGTAGTAGTAGTACAATCCTCCTCTAATTGTGCCCCCTCAGATAAAGAGAGCAGTCCAGCCCCGAGAAGTGTGACGCAGAGTTCTCTACCAGGTAATAATCCATTTGAGGGAGTAAAGGCAGAAGAAGAGGAGGAGGAGGAGGAGGAGGAAGGTTTTGTGGACCCAGAGCTTCCTTACCAAGTGGCTGAAGACGGCAAAGAAGGAGACTCGTTTAACATGTTTCCCTCCAGAGCAGACGAAGCACTGAAAACATGTAAGTACACAGAACACACGACTCAAAATCAAGTGCTACATGTGCCATGAATTAATCAGCTGCACACTAGGGATGGGACAATATGTCACGATTATCCTGGCCAAAATAACTGCGATTCACGATATTATCTCGATAATCAAGGAAATATGCTTAAAACTCTATTTTACCATACAGTTTTCTTTGTTGGGACTTTTTTTCTCCAAATATTGCAACTTTTTTTCTTGAAACATTATGACTTTTTTTCTTGGAACATTACAAAAAAGAAGTCATAACAGTCATTACAGCTTTTTTTCTCATAAAATTGTGACCTTTTTTCGAAACATTCCGACTTTTTTAAAGAAACGTTCCGGCTTTTTTTAATCAAAACATTTTTATTGCATCACAGATAAAGACACTGTAGTAAACTGCAGTCAATTTGTGAGAATATTCACAATATTCACAATTATCCCAATAATGAAAATTCACCACGATGAACTAATTGTGAGTGTTTTTTTTATCGCGATGAAAACGATTATCGTCCTAACACGTGTAACCCGTATCCTGTCCTGTCCCTCAGTGGCAGCATTAAAGCAGGTGTTGGTGACCCAGCTGATGTCCCAGGAGGCTGTAGAGCAGAACAAACGCTCCACGGGGGCACGTCTCCTCAGGACCACCTCCCTGCGGACCCCCGTGGACAGCCGCGCACGGGTGATGGTCCACAATGGCTCAGAGAAGAACAGCTCCCAGACAGAGGACCCGACTCAGGACCTGGGCTCTGGGGACACAGGCTTCTTTGATTCTCCTGAAGATTATGGTGAGCCACTTTGAACTGATTTGTCATTATGCAGTTACTCTGTAGGTTTAAATAGATACAGGTTTCTTACAGTAGTCATTGTAAGCTGCGGCTCAGTAGTAGTACTAAATGGCTTCTTTTACATCTCCCAGCAGGGTATTTAGTCCTGGAGGGTTACGGCGGCCCAGGGGAGAGCAGCACAGATGACGACATCTTGGCATCGACCACAGGGAAGCAGCTGAGAACCTCACAAGGCTGCGCCGCCGACTCTGGCATCAACTTGAGGTTTTCTTCGACGTCACAGGCCGGCAGCCTCTCCTCTTTTAGCAGACAGGTCTTGTCTCACCTTAGAAACCTTCAGGCCAACCTCAACTATCTGAAGGTATCTTAACAGTCACCGACACACATTCCTATAAATACTGTATGACGTTTACACACCGGGGTCATTTTTTATTGCACGCATCTGACCGTGAATTGTCTTGTTTCTCTTGCAGGAGGTTGAGGCCAAGTACAATAATCTAATACGCCAAAGGCCAGAGAGGTCAGCAGCAGACACGGAGGGAAACAAAGGTATTTCAATTCATGCTCAGTGTCAACATATGAATTACTCAAAAGTAACTTACTGAAAAATTCACTGATTACTGATATGGCGGCCGATGTAGTGAATTTTTGAGCTGGAATGAAAATAGACCTTTTCTATGTGGATTGTGCACCGAGGTGACTATGCAAAGGTATAGGAATATTTAAAGGAATATTTAACATTCGACATTATTATTATACAACCAATTATAGAAATGTACACTGAGAAAATAAAGAATAAATAAAAAATAAGATAAATAGCTAAATAACCATCAGTACTGTATGTTCAGTATCAGTCTATTGCTGATCATTTAAATAAAGAATAAATAAATAAATAGAAATAAGAAGAATTAATAAAAAATAAAATAAATTGCTATATGACACCATTTCTAAATCACTCCAAGCATCGTTGTCTGTATTGTTTTGTAAAAAAAAAAGGTTTTCATATCAGTGCATATCGGAAAATATACCGATAGACACCAATAGATCCATCTACATTTTAAAAGATCAATCACTTCCTGTATCTGTCCTTTTTCTGATCCTACGCCTCAATTTTTCCCCCTCAGATAAGAGATAGTGGAAGTCTGTACCGCAGCTTTTTGGCTCTGGTCCCAAAGAGGAAGTACCGACTTGTAGTCTGTTCCTACTTCTTGTGTCCTGGACTTTCTGGACGTCCTATAAGCTTGTCCTCTCACTGCTGAGCCCCCTTTTTTTCCATCGCTGTCGCCCACGGTTGCCACAGAGAATGAGAGACTTGAGTGTGAGCAGAAACGTTTGAAGGGTGGAGTCATCTTTGCGATGCGGCGCACCCCTCCATCAGCACAAGGCAATCAGGGAAGTGGGATTG
>JAOVVB010006779.1:0-16981 GCA_028570985.1 Heterobranchus longifilis | reverse complement strand
GCACCGTATCATCAAGACAAATTCCTTGTACGTAAAAACTACTTGACAATAAATCCTATTCTGATTCTGATTCTGATATGAGAGGTATCGATCTTCACGTCTAATTTTGCAAGAATGCTAAAAAAACATATATTTCCCAAAATGTGAAACTATTAATTTGAATGGATCCTATCTATGTTTTAGAAGCAATGTGACTGTTCCCAACCATGCGGTGTACGTAATTGTAGCACATTTTCTATAAATTGTCATGGTAATGTTATGGTAAAATAGCCAGATGAGAATGTATTTTTTCTTGGCTAATCCAGAGAATTATATAGTTTTTGATGCAAAACAAAATCCTGTAAATCCCATATTTCCTTAAAGAAGTGCTGCTCATTTATTTGCATATATACCTACAGTACTGTACATTAGAACAGCTGTGTTGCAAATTTCTCTGATGGTTGACAAATTTCTATCACCTCATGGAATACGATATCATGCTTCCCAAACCTATTTCCAATTATTGAGTGGTGCGGTAGGAGCAAAGTGTGCTATCCCTGACTGACCTGAAAATGGCCCTAGATAATGACAACACCATGGTGATAGCATAGTGGTTTTAAAAAAAAAAACTATGCAATATACTGTGTCCTTGTGAAAACCGCTTTTTTGGCTATGATGTGTTGTCTGATTTAGACCAGGCGAGGGAACAAGGGATGGGAAGACGAGAGGAGAGCAGCAGAGGAGAAAAGGTCTGGGAGAAAATATGGGAGCTATCAACACTCACCTCGGCAGAAAAACAGAGCCATGATGAAAGCGAAAAGTAGAGAGGAGGGGAGAGACTGACAGGCACAGACAGACAGAGAGTGAAGGTTAAAATGACAGAGAGACAAGTAGGAGGGGGTACAGAGAAAATGAGGGGGTGAAAAGTGGACAGCTGCGATGAAACAAGAGACTAAAAAGAGACAGAGTGAAAGACAGACATCTCTAGCTATCAAACCCATGTGGATTCACCCAGGGGACCACCAGCTTATATGGCAACAGATAAGAGAAGAGGCAATAAAACAGACATCAGGTATGAACAGAGTCCAGGAAACAACAAACCAAACGACCTGATAATACTGGAGTGTTTCTGAGAGGGGAGGGCTGCTGAGTTTAGTGCTCATTAGTGCTCATCTCATAAGGCGAGACTCTACAGGCAAAAACATTGTGTTTTCATGCACTGGTCAATGTTGCGACGTTGGCTTCTTTCAGACAAGTGGAAAAAAAAAACATCCAAAATTCACATTTAAATGTTCCTACACTTTGTCTATTTGCATCTGTAGATTTCTCCTAAATTCACCAAAAGTTTGCATTAGATAATATCTAATTTGCATATTTAAATGTACAAAAAATAAGTGTCTTAATGTAATTAAGTCATAATGTGCAGCATTATCCTAAAAAACAATGCAAACAGAATCCCTCTCAATCACCACTGACGAGCCAATAGAAGTGTGTGTCGGTGTCTGTATCTGCAGAGACTCTACTCTGCCTGGATTTTCTCTTATTATTTTGCTGAGACCGGGACGTTTATGGGCGTCAGGAAAGAGCCATTGGTCCCCTTGTAGCATCTGTATAATACAAAGCGGCAGGTTGTTGTTACATCGTTGTGTGTTCTATGCACGTTAGTGTCTCCCTCGCTCCCCTTCTCCGTCACCATGGATCAGACAGCAGCTGCACCGGAGCTCCTCACAGCAAAGGGGGAGAGACACAGGAGCACAGCCGAAAACTGACAGGAAAGGGGGGAGACAGAGTGGGAGGGGACAGGCAGCAAAGGGCTGCAGGCTGGATTCGAACCCAGGCTGCAAGACTCAGCCTACATGGGGCGCACACTCTACTGGGTGAGCTAGAGTGAGCCCCAGGTGTGGGTTTGTTTATGCTGTGCTTTAGAACGTAACCGCTGTGAAACTTTATTCCTCTGATTCATGACTTTCTTCTCACTACCGCCGCTCCCTTTCTTCATTCACTCTCTAGCTCGCTCGGCCACCGCCACTCTCTCTGGCTCATTGAGCTGGAGAGGAGGGGCCAACTTTTAACGCTGTGTGTTTACAAACACCAACCGACAACTGCTGCACAGTATGGCCACGGTCACACATTTTTTTTTGTAATCTGGCAAAAATGCAAGTTTTTCCTATTCATTTGAATGTTGGTAGCAGGTTTAGGCTGCGGCGGTGGGGGCCGCAGGGGGGTGACAAAACAAGACGCAGCAGCCTGCGGCAAAAAGTTGAGACAGATTCAACTTTTGGAGAAACGCAACCCGACATCACGCTGCGGTGACCAATCATGTAACATGTAAAACTTATCTGCCCAGGACTCCATGTAACAGCTGATTAAAAGCTCCAAAACAAAGCACGGTCCTTCATCTTTTTTTCTCTCTCTTTCTCCGTGAAGCTGTGAAATGAAGCTGCCTTCAAGTGCAATTGTAAATCTCGAGATCATAACAACGCTCTGACGGAAAACAATGAATGTGAAATATTAAGTCTACGTGTGCTACTTTGGGGTGTTCAAGTACACAACAGGACGTCACATAAATGGGCCGTAAGTGACACTCCCACACCGCCGTACGACTCTGCGGCGAATCGCCTGATTGCGATTCTTGGTCTGAATGCAGCCTAAACCTTTAATAATGTTACCCTATTCACCTGTAGTGTCTCGCCTTAAAATGGAGGATCAGACCACAAGGATCACGTCATTGTCCAAACACTGCTGTTTACACTGCCAGTGCAAAGAAAAACAGGGCCAGTTACATGCATCTTTAATTGCATGCATGAACAAAAGTGCTTCTTGGGTTGAGACTTAATACCTTGAAATGTTTGAGATGTTTTTAATGCTCTTTTGACAAGTGCGTGGAAAAAAACTTGGCAGAGAAACTTGGAATAAGAATGTTTTGTGTGAGTTTGCATTTATGTTGTTGCGTCTGTATGAATGTTTGAGTGTGTGACGTGTCCCAGAGAGCTGTTTTCACAGGGAACATGTGGGGCAGAACAAAGCAGCTGGCGATATGTAGGGTTTCTATTCATGTGTGTGTGCATGTGTGTGTGTGTCTGTGTGTGTGTCTGTGTTTGTGTGTGGTCGCCCCTTAATGATTATTATGGTTTAACTCCCATTTCACGGACAGAGTCATTACACCCGAGATTTTTCCATTCTCCTGGCAATGGAAAGGAAAACATATTCCCTTCTGTCGCTTATTGCTGAGACCCCTTCTCTTGCTCTCACACTCAGACACGAAAACACACACTCGCGCACACGCATACACACACCCACCCACAAACACACATCCATGCACACACTAGCAACAGATGACGAACCAATATTTGGGTTTGCATGGTATTCTGTATGGAGAGGGGTTGTAGGGCGAGACTCGTGTATATGAGAACGACCAATCTTAATAAAGACCACAGACACATACACAAACACACATATGGCCCGCTGTGAGTCACCACGGAAACCGACCGCCGTTCGGGCCCTGCTGTATTTAGGGACAATCAATCACAATGACAGGCGGCTCCTAGCACCTTGCGGGATATTTGGATGGGCGGGGTCAAAGAGAAATCTGGGGGATTTCTACAAGGGGTTGGGTCACTCGTGGAATGCTCATAATCACCGTGACCTTTGACCTTTTAGAGGAAGGCCGCTTTACGAAAACAGTTAACTGACATTGATCACAGTGTATTGAACAGATCATAAAATGCCTTAAATTGAGTGCTGGGGTCAGAGTGCACGGTAGGGACGTGTTAAAGCCTGACCCGACCAATGCTGGTTTTGATGTCTGATTGAAAAGACACGGAAAGCCAAACGGGAGTTTTAGATCCCAACTACGAATGACCTCAGGTTAGAGGTCAAACTTGCGGCGAGGGAAGATTTCGAACACCTTACTAGACTGCTTGGTGACTGCACATCTGTCGGGTTTATATTACTGGGTGATTGTGATAGCTTAACTTTGTGGATGCATTATGGGTAGGGCTGCACAATTCTGGTCAAAATGAGAATCACAATTTTTGGCTGGACGGCAGCAACGCTGGGGAGCAACCCTATAAATGGGAAAGTCTGTCCATCACTGAGTGAGTGATAAAGTTCAACCATTGGTCAAGTGAGTGATGATGTCACTGGAGTTGCAGCTTCTCCATTGGCTTTCGAAATGATTCAGTGGACAGTCAGTTCAGTACACAACAAAAATATTACTGGGTCCACTACAGATGAACATTTAATATCTGGGAATTCACATTATAGACACCACAGCTGACTATCTCTGTAGCAATTTGGCCACACAACGGTCGCAGTCCAGCAAGTTTTTCTTCCTTTTTGTCATGTTTCAGGTGCTTGTGCTAATAAGTGGTGTTACTAAATACAACTTTACTGTGCAATGTTTTTTCTGGGTTTCTGCAACTCTGATACATTTTGGTTGTTTCTAAAAAGTGGATTCTTTAACTGCAGAAATTAGGTGCGTTGTTGATGCAACGGATCTCCCCACTAATATAAACCCAGCAGTGTCATTGTCACTTAAAAATAAGATTGCATACAGGCCAGGATCAAGATCACCATCTTATTTCAGTGAATGGTGCAGTCCTGATTCAGTAGGTCTACAGCGTTTTCCTGAAAGTTTGTGTAAGACTTAGGTGTACGTATTTGGCGGGAGGTTTGGGGGTGCTCCCACAAGAATATTTTATGTTTTCCAATTAAAAATATGCAAAGAAAATATGGCTAAATCATTGTCCTTCAGAAATATGATTGTGTACATGCCTGAATCACAGTCTTTTATCGATTAATCGTGCAGCCATAATTACGGGGAATGGGTACCAGGATCATGCAACTCAAAGTTCCTTATGATGATAACATTAGATTTGAACTCACGGTTTATCTATTTAACAAGGTTGGTGAAGCCGAGGTCCAGGACATATTACAACATCTACTGAACACTATTCCAAAGTTTAACGGACTACCACCCCATCACCCCCCACCTCCCTTTTTCAGGGGAAAATGGTATTACAGAGCAGAGGTTGTGTTGACAGAGGCAGAGACAGCGCCGAGCACAAGGCCGACCTTTCACCTTTCACCCCCCTCCAACCTCCCCCAAACCTGGAAACACAGGAAGAAAGCAAGGTCGCCCAGATGAGAGCGTCTGTCAGCACGCAGAGGGAATTGAAAGCGGGTTCAGAGCAAAGGAGGAAGAAAAGAAAACTGGGGAGGGGAAAATCAGCAAAAAGGAGGAACAGCGAGGGTGCTGACATTTGTGCAGAGATATAGAAAAGAGGACATTTTCCAATTTAAAAAGCATGCTGAATGAATCAGGCTCGTCAACCAGTTGGCCTACAGCTGAAACAGTTCCCGGGGAGAGAGTCCGATTCGTCGTCATCGTTTTTGTTCGAGATTTAACAGGAGGACAGTCATAACAGAGACGGCCGGTTGACTTCATTCACATTGATCTTGCTATTACACAGATGACTGCAAAAATGAGGCGGGGAAGGAGAGATCTGGGTTTCATATACTAGCCACCAGTCAGCCTCTCTGGTTCATATCAAAGTCTGAAACCGTAATGGGGAAAGCAACACTGTCTGTTTTCTTTTGGGTGGCTCTGTCCGTCTGTGACTCCGCTACCGGTCCTCTTCCGCTTTCTTCCTGCAAACTTTGTTCCAGACATTCATATTTTCTTTAAAGAAAGTTGGCTATGTTGTCATATAGAAGTGCAGGCGGACATATGTTTATAGCAAGTGACATGCCATATGCAACATTAGCAGTGGCTGCCATTTTCAATGCCTTTGGCTTTCAAACGCTTGATAGCTTGTTCTGTCTGCATTTGATGTAATGCTTTATAAAGTGTGCCGTGTTAAATCATTTGGCATTGTGCTGAGTCTTACCTCATGCCAACAGAAGAGAAAATAATTCTGAATGCTTCCAAAATCAGCAAAGTGAGCTGGAAATGAGGGTTGCACTCAGTCTGTGTATTTTCATACCATGTTTTAGGTACCTTGTTTAAGCAAAAGGACTACCTTTACCATGTGTTTGCATGTTCTACACCCACGGGCGGATTATAAGACAATGGGCCCCTGAGCACAGACATGCAAAAGGCCTCACCACCTCTCCTACATAGAGCACGACACATAGACTTTGTAGTTGTTTCACTTCTTTTTGTAGTTGTTTTGTGTCTTTGTGGTCATTTTGCATCTCTTTGTGGTCATTTTGATTCCCTTTGTAGTTGTTTTGCATCTTTGTGGTTGTTTTGTGTCTCTTTATAATGATTTTGCATCCCTTTGTGGTCATTTTGCATCTCTTTGTAGTTATGTCTCTTTGTAATGGTTTGCGTCTTTTTGTAGTTATTTTGCATCTCATTTAAGTTGTTTTGTGTCTTGTGCTTGTTTTGAGTCTCTTTGTAGTTGTTTTGCATCTCTTTGTAATTTTGTGTCTTTGCAGTTGCTTTGTGTGTCTTTGTGGTTGCTTTGTGTCTCTGTAGTCATTTTAAGTCTCTTTGTAGTGGTTTTGCATCTCTTTGTAATTTTGTGTCTCTGTGGTAATTTCTTTGTTTGTTTGTGGTTGTTTTGCCCCTTTTTATAGACATTGTAAGTCTCTGTGTCTCTTCGCTGCTGTTTTGGTCTCTTTGTAGTCTTTTTGTGTCTCTTTGTAGTTGTTTCTTTGTGCTCATTTTGATTCTCTTCCAGGTTGGTACGTGTCTTTTTGAGTGAAATATTTAAGTGAAGGTCAGGGGGTCCCCTGAGATGTTGGGCCCCTGGGCCTGTGCCCGTTAGGCCCGCTCAGTAATCCATCCATGTGTACCCCTTGTATACTTACACTGTATTTGCAAGGCCATTAGGGTCACAAGTGGTCATAGTTTCACATCCTAAGAGCCATGCATATATTGTATAGAATATGGTTACATCGAGCGCATCTGTTTCTACTAGCCGGCATGATGCTGTGCAGACCTCAGTGAGCAGGAATGCTTTAGTGTCTTAGGGAGGCAAATCTATACTGGGCACTTTCCCTTTATCCCCATATATGCCCTTGCTGTATACATACTGTAAGCTTATGTGTGTTTACAAAATCGGGGTTTGCATTGCTGTGGTGCTGTGATTAGATTTCCTGTATGCTGTGCGTTATGGGAAGAAAGTGCACTGCTTCAATTTCATGCCCCTGACGTGAGGAGGGGACGCCAACGAGGCTTAGGAGGGAAAACAAACACCACGGTGGACATAGATGCAGGCACCGGCATGACTGCACACTCAGTCACATACATATCAGAGTCACAGAAAGGACAATAACAAGAAATGGCCCCATCTGTTGACCTGCATTTGTTTTCTATCTTGTTTTTGTTCAGCGACGCTCCCTCCTCTCCTTGTGCAATATTATTATAAATTTATAACCTCATTTAACCAGCCTCACAGAACGCCCTTGCTTGCTAATGTCTGACCTCCATTTCTCAACCCTGTCCCCAGCTATGCACATTCTGACCCATCCAGAACTTTCTGAAACAATAACACCATAATTCCATCACAGCGGCAGGAATTTATTTTTGCTCAACGTCCAAAGCAAGCCATGCCATCAGGTCTGTGGTTTCCCTGTGGTTTCGACCTCCACCCCCTCCCCACCAACAAAACAAAATGATCAGCATAAAGAGGAGAGGTAGCGCAGGGGGGCAAATCGCCTCATTGACAGCTGCCCCTCTTACTGTAGGTGCGGACGTGGGACGTAGCCTCGGTGACCTCGTGGGAGGCTGTACGGGAGGAGACGCTCAGTCAGAGCCGGGGCTAATTGTCCTGTTTGTCTGCAGTCTCTATGTTTTCCTCTCCGCTCCTTTGCGGAAGAAACCACAAGCGCCGTGACCCCTGATCCCTCAGAGGTGAGGTCCCAGGGGGGGATGAAGGCAGAGCGGAGGGGAGGGGAGGTCACGCTGCAACATGTGGTCGCCTCGTTTGGGGCGAGCCAAACAGTTTTTCTTTAATTGGCCGTGCAATCTGCCACAGCTGGGATGGATTACAGGGGAGAATTCTTCCCTTGAAAGGGAGTGGTGAGGCTGGCATACAGTGGACCGTGGACTGGGAGGGTGATGAGGAAGAAGGAGAGCCAGACGTAGCCAAATCAGCGTCAAGACGTTGCTACAATTGACTTGTATTTACATGATTCTTTAGTCCAAACATGAGCAATGGAAAACCTAATACCACCACAAAGCAGCTGGACGATGATGATGCTTTTCTTCTTGCCAACAAGAAAAACTCCAAGCCAAAATAAAACTGCATCAAGAGAACATGTTGACACCTGAGTTTGGTGTATTTCCTGTTGGCGACTGAATGCTGGGAAGGAGGGATTGTTGGATGTGTAAATCAATGGGAATTCGGCCAGAAAGAGGCAGTTTTATATGAAGGGTGAGATATAGGGGTGGGAGTGTTCAAAATCTGTGATGGTTTTATTTGAATTTTTTATGTGCAACCTTTAGTGCCCGATGAAGTCACCACTCAAGATCTTCTGTTTTCCAGGAAGTAAATGTAATGAGGTTTTGATGTAAAATAGAGGAAAATATAATACTTTTTTTGAATCATACCATATCATCTACCACAGCAACAAAAAATGACTGTAGACATCTCAGAAATTGAGACCTTGTCCTTTGTCCTTGCACTGTAACCCAACTAACAACTAATATGGTCTAGTATTAAGGCTGGGGGTGTAAATATTATGTTAACCATAACATATCGACGATCTTTCTAAGTAACCTGTCCCTCCTGCTAGCTCGCTGCCACCCACAACAATTTGCAACTATGAAAAATGTCAGACTACTATGTACAATGCTGTCTAATCTTTACATTGCATTTGGAGTCTTCAAAACGTACACCTGTATCAAAACATATGGCAGTGGAAAACCTTACTACGTATTTAAAGACACTGACAGAAGTGGGCAACAGGGCTAGTGTTAGACCTCCGTCTGGCCCCAAACTCCTCCTGGTTACATTTTACTGAAACACTGGACATGCGCCCATACAGCATATACAGCATACACAATATCCAATCAGCAGACTTTCACTGGCATATTGTATCGTAGTGTATTGTATTGTTACAAATGAAGCCATCTAAAATTTCCCCTCCCAGCCTGTTCCCAGCTCAGTTCCAGCTTAATCCTAGCTCACCTCCTGCCACTGGGAGTCTCCCCTCCTCCTCCTGTTTTCTGACAAGTTGTGTCTAAATTCCACTGTAAACACATCCATTCATTCATTTGCAGGGTGATACCATGATATGGTGCTTCAAACAAAAAACAAAAAAAAATTACATTTAAATTTAAATTAATTTAATTCCAGCCATAGACCCAGCACTGAGGCATGGGAAATTCTAGGTGGCTTCATCTGTACCTCCGCCAAGGAGGTCAGGTTTTCGATTTAGTTAGTTTTTGTCAGCAGGATTTTCATGAAAATTGTTTGAAGGGTGGGACACGGGTGAAGGAAGAACCCATTACATTTTGGAGCAGATCCAAATCAGGGGGCAGAATCACTTTGACTTTCATTAACATTGCGAGATAGGGCATGGCCTTGGCGGAGGTCTGCGCTCTCCGGGTGCCCTTCTAGTTGCTCTTGTAAGTTCCATATTGAATCACAGCACTTTACATTGCAAATTTGGTGCGAATATCACTAAAGGTGATATCAGACAGTGAGCGGTTGCAAGCAGAGGAATTGCGGCTACTACTCTTGTGAACTCCCTCTTTGCCGCTGTATTTAGAGTTCAACGATGGTTCAACTTTTTCAACTTGCGGTCGCAGCTGTCCATGTGAACATGGCAATTACAGAAACTATAGCCAGGGAAACAATACATCTGTGTCCCTTGAATTGCACACCTTTTCTTCAGCAGAGAACAAACAGATTACAATGTTGGAGCATCAGCTTCAAAGTCGGATTATCCGGTCTGGGACAATAAACAACATTTATCATACCAGCTAGCAAAACTTGCTATATAACTCATGTCATATTGCAACCACTGGCTGTCTGAAAGCACCTTAATAGTTAAATAGAAAGCAGTATGGATGACTTTTAAGACATCTTACTTTGGCAACTTTTGAGTACTCTCCGTGTAAATCAGTTTCCTGTATTCTAATCCTAGAAGGACATAGCACAAGACAATCTTCCACCAGCCTTGCCATATTCAATATGTGGTCAACATTTCCTCCAAGGTTTCCATGGCTATGTTTGTACTTGAGATGTAAGTGAATGCAAATGAATTGCAGAAACATCTTGAGGCCATTTGGACTGCAGGGTCAGAGGGTTAGAACAGTGATGAAGAGATGGAGAAAGCCAAAAAACAGAGAGATGTGCAAAGACAGAGACACAAAAGGGTAAAAAAACAAAACTGGGAGACATATGAGTTGGAACAGTAAGCAGAGTCAGAGACAGAAAGACAGACAGAGGAAGGAGAATGGGATTTAGGAGATATATTGAGGAAAGTGGACAGATGCGGCCGGATACCGAAAGCTGGGTAGGAATGTGCTGATAGACCTTGTCTGGGAAAACGTCTTCATTTGATGCACTGCACACAGACACACACACTTTTGCGCACAGCTGTGTGTCTTGCCATGATACTGATGAGCAGCTGGCTGCTTCTCGATCCCCTCCCACTTTGCCTCTACTGCGTTCACTTTTGTTTGACCAACATGTTGAAAATGCTCTGTTTCAAAAGAGGCGAGTGTTTACGCAAAGCATACCATAAGCTTATCAAGGTATTCGCCCTCGCCGTGTCCTCTCCTTTATTGGATCGCCTGTCGAGTATGCATGCGTGACATTCCCAGCTGTCTGCCTATATCCCACCGACAGTGGAGTGTGTGTCTGAGTCTTTTCCAGGCTATGTGCGCTTTATAATTTCCTGTGTGTTTGAGAATTCATGCGCCACTGTGCTAATCTATCCTTGATGTGCTTCTTTGGCTGTGCAGGTGTATCAACAGCAATGTGTCAAATCTGTTTACTTCCTTTGCCATTGTGTACGAGAGAGAGCTCAATGAATCGGTGGATGACTGAGAATGAGAGCTGACAGGTCTTTGAGTGTGTGTGTGTGTGTGTGTGTGTGTAAGGGGTTGTGTGGCCTGGCAGACTCCTCTCTATTACCCAGATTGATTAAGGAAGTGCTCAAGCTCCCACTTAGCCATCACCACTGACACCGGGGTGACCGTCTCATCACGGACAGAGAGAAAGAAGTGGGGAGAAGGAATGAGAGACAAGAGTGGGAAAGAAGGATGGAGGGTGGTGGAATGAGAGATATTTCAGCTAATCAGTATGTCTGAGAGGACTGCCGCACTATCAGACTTGTGTCCCACTAAAATGTGAGTTTGACAGATGTGTGTTCTTCGAAGTGTGTGCAAGTGACTGACTGTGGCCTCGGTTACACTTGTCTTTTCAATGCGACTTTTATCATCCGATCAGGCCAGATTAACTGTCAGGTCTGGACAGTCCCAGATCAGATCCTGCTCACATTGTGATCCGATGACCCAGACCACATCCTGAAGTGGTCAGGATCGCATTCTGATCAGATTGCACAGTCGTGTGGACAGAAATCTGGACAATCCAGACAATTTATCAAATGTAGGTCTGCATGACGAGTACTCCCCTGCATCCCTGTTTAAAGTTTCATTTTCGCTTTTCAGCAGTCAAGTTAGGCTACTCTGCTACTACTGATGAAAACCAGACATTTCCTGATTCTACTGCTTCACAATAAAAGCTTGTCAATAACAAAGTAATGGGGGAAGAATATATAGGAAATTAAATGTGTTTATGACCAGATTAGAGGAGATTTGTCATCGGCTGGAGCACAGCTGAGACCGCTGGTCCTCTGGTCTCTCTCCACAAAGAACAGCAAAGAAAAAGGCTCTCTTGTGTCATTTTGGATCCACCTATCATGGGGAATATCCGCAGGGAAATATATCCGATCACTATCTGACCAGGCATGTCGCATTAAAGTGTCAAATGTGGACACACACATGCAGACATCCGAGTTCTGATTTGGTGCATCTGATCACAAAAATTGCATTGAAAAGACAAGTGTAACCGTAGCCTTTGATAGATGTGTGTTCTTCAAAGTGTGGGCAAGTGTCTGACTGTGGCCGCGGTTACACTCGTCTTTTCAATGCAACTTTTGTCATCCGATCATGCCAGGCTGCATTAACTGATCTCACATTGGGATCCGATCAGTCAGACCATATGCCGAGGTGGCCTGGCTCGCATTGAGTTCGGATCTCAGTGAAGTGTGGACAGCATGTGGGCACAGTCCAGACAATTTGATCAGGTCTTGCGTCATCTCCACCGCCACACGGGAGTTCGTCTCCCGAGCAAAGGGAACCGGGTCTGGAGCACAGACCCGCTGTCTCCGCCACTCTCTCCTCAACAAAGCGAGTCTCATACGGGCCCTGCCACCATTAGAAAATCAACGAAATATAAAGAAAAGCAGAAGGCTCTCTCTTGCACCAAGTGCCGTTTTGGAGGCACCTATGGCGCAGGACTATATCAGATCACTACCCGATCAGGGAGGTCACATTGAAATGTCAAGTGTGGACACACATGTGTGGACACAGCTGAGTTCTGAGTTCTGAAGATAAGTGTAACCACGCCCTGTGTCTCTCTGCCCATTTTCACTTTCTCCTCCATCATCTCATCCTTTCACCCCTGCATCTCATCACTAAGCCCCTTCATGGAAATTTTACAATTAAATGATGTGGGAATATAATTGGTTCCTGATTTTTGTCCTGCTCCCTCCTTCTTTTCGCCAACGCTCCATCCCTATCCCAACCCCAGCACCGGCCTCAGTGGGACGTCGGCATTCTTAATCCTGACAACTTTCATTAAAACTGGTGGGATAATCCACAGATTTCCGAGGGAAATTCCCGAGGATGTGCTCTTTTTCCCCCCTCTCTCTCTCGTCGCTTTCCTCCCTAGTCCCAGTTTCCCTCTTTTGGGGTCTAACGTTTCGCTTGACTCCGCAGGAGCAGTGTCATTTACATAGTTTTCCCTAATCTTCCGTAAATCCCCGGTTTGGAAACAGAGTCAGGGCTTGACAGGATGGTTCCCTGGGAGTGAAAACGGCAGGCAGAAAAGGTACTGGCGGCAAAGAAAATATTTCATTTGGGATTTGATTACTCCCGGGCACTTATGGGTGAAAATAAGCAAGGATCCCGCAGTGAAACTATCCAAATAAAGTGAGCGGAGCATCAATGTTTTGAGAGCACACATACAGTGAAGATTCTCGCCTCCGTGCTCTGTGCTCGTGTATATTTTTAATGACTCTGCTTCAGCTTTGGAGGCTTATTGAAAAGGATTGTGGGAAGCCAAATAAAACCTGTTAGTGCAGGAGATCCTTTGACCTGCATTAGGCCTGTCAATATTGTTGTGGTCAAGTTCAGGTGTTGGATATCAGGAGTGTCTCAGTACCGTGGAGCTGTGGGGTCAGGGTTCATGGTTTTGGAAATGATGGTCAGAGACATGCTTTTTATCACAGGAGCTCAGAGCTAAGTAGAGGTCAAGGCTTTGCACAGTCCACTTGTGGACAGGCCAACACCTGCTATTCCTCAGACCAAAGCAGAATACTTTAAAATGGCAGTGACACTTGACTTCCCTGGGGGGGAATGAGTGGAATGTACCTTAAAAATAAAGCGGACAAGGCTACAAATATACCCCTTTTGGTTAAAGCAAAGGTTGGGGATAATGGGATTACATATTTAAAATACTAAATATGAGTAATTGTATTCCACTACAGTTTAAATTGGTGGCATTCTGAATACAGTTACTGTCTATAAAAATAGATTATTTGAAGGGATTACTTTATTACCTACGCTCATTGTAATGTTTATGTCTTTACAGTTATGTTTTCTGTTCTGTGGTTTGTTTGTCAGACGGATTACGAAAAGAATACTGGCCCAATTTTCATGAAACTTGGTGCAAGGGTGTAACATGGGCCAATGAAGAACCCATTCCATTTTGGAGCAGATCCAAAATTATTCTTCGCTTTCATTAACATCGCAAGATAGAGCATGGCCTTCACGGAGGTCTGCGCTCTCCGGGTGCCCTTCTAGTTTTTGTTTTTTCTGCTCTAAAATTCATATGAGTCACACATTCCCACATTTCCCATAAACATATATATTTCTTAAATATCCAGCAATTTGTGCACGCACAGTGCACCTGCCACAACACAATGGCAGAGTCTCGCAGTCAGGAATATGATTTTGGAAATATAAGAGACAGACAAATGAGCTCAGCAAGACTGCTTTGAAGTATTCCAAAAGTAACCCAAAGTATTGAGAATATGTTACTTAATTTAAGTAATCTAATGGAATGTGTTACAAATTGCATTTAAGGGCACGCATTCAGTAATCTGTAGTGGATTATGTTTTAAATGCAACCCTCCCAACACTGGTTATATCCAAGCTCACATCTGTATCACAGATGTATCACATCACTCTTTGATCACTGCACTTGACAAATTTGTCATATGAAGGATATCAGTATGGTCTAGGAAGTACATGGTGTGACTGCCTGCAATTGATTGTGGTCTTTGGCAAATAAATCAATCTCCTGCCATACTGTTTTGATATTTTTCCAACAGCAACGTTAAAGTTTCTACCCTTAACTGCTCCTATCTCTGCAGTGCATTACTCTGATCATGAGCCAGTCAAATGAAAGCAACAGCTCTGTATGATTGACTTCCTGTTACATTACAGAAAGCATTACTAAAGTTAAGGAAAATGTCTGTGTGTGTGTGTGGGGGGGGTTATTGCACTTTGTGAATTACAAACTATTATTATTCATTCAAACATTTTTTTTGCATCTATATATATAATTTCTTTTAATTCCTCACTTGGGGCAACAAGGGACTGTTTTTTGCTAATTTGCACAGGAACTATGTTTCATGATATATAGCTGCACTTTACCCTCTGAGTTTTTTACTGTTGATTTTATAATACCAGTATGCTAACCCTCTGCAGATAATCCCATCCATGTTGCTGTTTCTTTTAAGTACTTGTGTTTTTAACATTGGTATATTACATGTCAGTTGTTTTTTAGCTTGTTGTTTTTATTGTCCTTGTGTCTTATTTGTCGATGTATTGTTCTTTTTACTGTGAGCTGTTTGGCAGATCTATCTATCTATCTATCTATCTATCTATCTATCTATCTATCTATCTATCTCAACAGAAACATGACGAAAACTCTTCATCTTTTATGCAGACAAGGCAAAATTTGTCTCAACAGAACAAAACCAAGGATCAAACAGACTGACCTGAAAACCAAGATGTAAATACAAACTAACATGACGAGGGGATGGAGTGCAGGTGGAGGAGCTCAGGTGAGGGGGATGAGGTGATCAGAGAACAGACAGCGAGCTGATTGGCTGAAAACAGCGGAAGGACTAACGGAAAGACTAACGAGGCTGATTCAGAGCAGCTGTGGAGAAGTCAACAAATCATCAAGCCATCTAAGAATATACATGAATATAAACTGCACAACACTATAACCTGTAACTTATTTTATCTGTGGCAACAAAAAAACAAACACTAAATGAATACGAAGAATATGTAGGCTTAAAAAAAATAAATAAATAGATATCACCATAAAACTTCCCCAGTTGATTATTAACATTAATAAAAATGTTTTTTTGTATTACAAGATTTCTGAAGTTTTGTGTTTAAATATGCAAATTGGGCATTATCTTATTAAATATGTGTTCATTTGCATACATTTCCAGAACTGAAATGTGAACATTAGATAAAGCCAGGTTCAAAATTCTTGTTTCATTTTGTTGATATATTAGAGTCAAAGGTTTTTACACACATTTATTTTTATCACTCCATAAATCAGAAAATACTGCCATGAAATAATCTTGTTTTGCCATGTTTTCAGGAATAAAAGGTTCTACAGATCATGATGAATGATATATGAACAAACCCCTCTGTACAATCCTTGAGAATATAGACAGGAATGAAACTGGAATGTGTGGGGTACGTAAGTGCTACTGAAGAGGAGATTTCTGGCTCAGAGTTTGAGAAAAACTCATTTTAAAGCCTTTAAAGATGTAAAATCCCAGACACTACATGTGAATAGGGTTGAAAAATTCAATTAATAGTTTCACCATGAAACTTCCTCAGTTGATTACTTACATTATCACTGTTTGTTTTGTATTACAAGTTTGTTAAAATGTGCAAATTGGCATTATCTAATGCTAACTTTAGGAGAAAAATATAGACAAAGTGTAGTAAAATAAAAAACTAAAGATGTATTTTGGACAGTTTACTAGGAAGACCATTGTCTAGTATAAGTAGTAATACTAGAACTAGTTATTAAGTAGTTATTGTGTGACTTTGGTGAATCCAGACTAACCCTTTAAAACATAAAAGGCTCGAAAGAACAAGTTGTTGAATATTCTCAATAAAGTTGGGAAAAAAACCAGCTTCTTCTGTTATATTTCCGGGAGATCAGACGCTCACAGCGGGCGGAACCACTTTGCACAAGTCACAAAAGTTATTCTGATTAAAGGCTTTGGGGAATGTAAACACACATCTTATCGGATCACTTTATTTAGCGTCCATTTTAAAAGTTAAGTTGGAATCTCTAATCAAAATTATTTCAATCGGGTTGAAGAAATATTGTCCATGGAACCACAGCTCGTGTCAACTTTCGCTCTGTGTCAGATTTCAGTTTCAACATATTCCACGTAGTACTAAAAAATGTATTGAGGTTTGATACCCAGCCCTACTAGCGTGTACACACCGGGCGAGAGTAAATTAATTTGTGTGAATGAATTACATATGAAGTCAATGTTAAGACGCGATTAGACGTGAGTTCTGGTCAGGCGGCGTGAATGACGCAAATTGGGTGGCAGGATGATGCAAATTTGCTCATCGCATCTGTTGAAATATCTGCGGCGAGCGACGGGAGTACTTGTGCGAATGAAGTGATCAAAACAGAAGATTCCAGCGTCCAAACTCGCGTGAATTAAGTGAGTAGATTATTTTATTTGCGTCTGGTCT
>JAOVVB010006769.1:0-16981 GCA_028570985.1 Heterobranchus longifilis | reverse complement strand
CACAAATTGAAATTGTAATGTTTGGAGAAAAAAGTCATAATGTTTCAAGAAAAAAGTCGTAATGTTTCGAGAAAAAAGCCACAATTTTATGAAAAGTTGTAATGTTTTGAGAAAAAAGTCGCAATGTTTTGTGAAAAAGTCACAATTTTATGAAAAGTTGTAATATTTTGAGTAAAACGTTGAAATGTTTCAAGAAAAAAGTCGCAATAAAGCAAAATGTAAGGTAAAGGGATTCCAGTGTGTTTTAGTGCCGTTTTAAGAGTTTTAAGCATATTTCGATGATTATTCGGATAATATCGTGAATCGCAATTATTTTGGCCAGGATAATCGTGACATGACATTTTCATGTCATCCTATGCCTAGTTGTAATTGTCCTTTTCAGTCAATAAGTCACAAACTGCTATGATCATTTTCTTAAGTTTGTGCCCATCTGGGCTCTGACCTTGGTTTTGTACATCTGAAAATACATAATCCAGCTGTGGTGTCCTCCTGGCAAAAGTCACTCTAAAAACAAAGAATTGCCCTCAGAAGACATGCTATTTTACACTCTCAGATTACCACTCAGATTTGTGTGATAGCAAAGGCAACTGACTCCATCTCCCATTTGTTATCTGTATACGACGCAGAGCTGCACAATGTATTTTACTTGCTGCCCGGCTATTTATAACAAAGTGACCGACTGATCTTTTACAGTATGTCAATGGTGAGAAGACTTCAAATAACCTTCATACTGTATGGTTCTGGTGCTGTTTAACCGGCATAATAATAATTATTATTATAATAATTATAATAAATAGCCTAATCTCACTACACCCACAACCCAGATAAGCAGCCAAAGATAGATGGACAAAATCACAAGCTGGGACAAATCCTATAGTGCAGCATTTCCTGAGTGAGAATTAATTTGTTGATTATGAATTCACAAAAAATATTTTTTTAATTATCAAATCAAAAGCATTTGCAGAGCTTCAACAATTCTGCTCAACAACCAGGTGTCTTTTCATATCTTACAGATGGTCATGTTCAATGAAGTATACCAACATATGGCAGAGTCAACACATCACTGCACATGCTGCATCTCGGCATGCAGTTCCCCAGATCAAAGTGTCTGGTTTAGGAAACATCCGATCAGATGGCTGAGAAATAGAGTTATAGTGTGTACAGTAGCTGTGCAGAAAGCATTATTCGGCACTAATGTGGGAAATCTCTTAATGGTGCCTAGTCTGGACTGTGCTAATGTGGGTGTTTGTGTTTGTGAGTCTGCTTGAATGCACTGGAAATGTGGAAATGTGGAGCTGACCATATGCCATCTCCACAGTTCCTTTGGAGAATAAGGATCATCAGTCATTATTTCCCATTCAATGTGTAAATCCCATAGGAGGCCATTACCCAACCACTCATAGTCCTATCTCAGACACAGCTCTATATTCTGCTGTCTTTATCTTGTATTTTTTTGTTGTTGTCTTTTCTCAGACACGTCACTGCTCTTAATGGCTGAGCCCCCAAGTTGGCACTTTGTCAAAGTCATATCTGAGAGAGAGGTCAACAACACAAGAGAAAACCATTTCCATTACAGAGAGACATGAGAGAGGGAAAGTAAAGAAGCTCACTCTTTCCCAAGCAAGGACTTGACTGCTGCTTTAAAAGAGGCGTGTCTCCTCTTCTCATCTTTCTCAGTGGCCAGGGCCTGGAGAAAGATAAAAACAAAGGTAGTGTGCTCACCCATGAATGCAAAGCAGCCTCCCTTACAGCTATTCTCTAATACTTGTCGGATAAATTTCCAGTAAGTCTAGATACATTTTTTATTACACCGATGAATGGGCTTTGATATAGATACACATTACTAGTCTCACATACACTATAACAAAACTGTATATGACTATAAACCAAGAATTTTTTTTTGAATCGAGATTTGAAGACAGAAAGATACTGTAAGTGATGTTTGCCTCCCATTGTCAATCATCAGTGGTCACCATCACTGGTCCTAGACTACTAATACATCAAATAAGTGCACTCACCTTCTCGAGCTCTGCTGTCTCTGAAGTTTAAACTGTGCACAAGTTCCCTCAGAGAAACCTCTAAGTCATGCTGTGCTCTTGTTGGGTCTGGAGTATATGATATCTCATCCACCACCCTGCAGTGCTCATCACTCCATCCTTAACTCTTTCATTGCCACAGCTTCGTGCAAGGGCATCAGCCGAACAAATGCAGAAGTCAGCCGTCATGGTCATTTGCACTGTTTCACTCCTTTTACAGGCAGTATTAATGGATATATAGTATGAATTATGTTCAAAATGTAAACTACCTGTGTTGCCCTGTTTTCTCCCTTCTTTCTCAGAGACTAATGGTGTCCTCTTGTGGATGTTTCGTTCATTTGCAGGGCATTTTGCTGAGACGAGACATGCGCAGACTAGCAAGTAATAACAGCAATGTAAGGGTGCCCTTTTGGTTAGATTTAAACAACAAATGTACAAATAACATAACAGATATTACTTGGCAGACTAATTTGTTTCAAAGCTTAACACCCCTGCTCTTGCTTCTGTCTCTTTAACTACAGTCCCTCATCTAAAGATAAAGACTATTACAGCACATTCACCCGGACTTACCTCATCAGTGTGCGTCATGACAAAGGTAAGTGTCTCTGTTATATTGCAATGTATTCTGTGTACTACCACTGGTAACATCAATCTCAGGGTAGAGTATCAGACAGATCAAAGCACTTTCTGTGATACCTTTGCAGAGCAGAATAAACAGTCTTGCAGTAATAATAGTAATAAACTTTTACAAAACATTTACAAATTGCTTTACATGGTAGAACCAGGATTAAAATAATTCAGGACTGGGACAAATAAGATCCAGCATTTAGAACAATACAGAAATAAAACAGAATAAAACCCCCCAACAATAAAAACAATAACAATAATAATAGTTTAAAAAAAAAGATAAGACAGAGAAGAAGACATGTTGCCAATAAAACAGTGTGCTAGAATTAATTAAAGGCTTTTTTTTAAAAGAGAGAAGTGATTTAAAATAGTAGTAGCAGTAGTACAGCATGGGTGAAGCCTTGGAAGAAGGCCCAGATTTACTGCTGTGGCCATAAGCAGCAGGGGGCCCACAGTCCCTGATTTAGCCTGACCGTGTTTGAGATTATGATGCTAATCCTCTCAGCTCAGGTTATCAGGGCACTTTTAGAGTTGGCTGCAGAGGACTGACTCTTAGCCCAGTATCATTTTGATTGACTGATTATTCATCTGTCTTCCTCTCCTCTTGTCAATAGTGACATAACAGTGTGTCAGTGAGCAGTGCCACAAACAGTGTAAACAGCTGCTGTTATTAATACCTAATGGTTATTTTCCAGTGGCTCCAGGCCACTCCTTTTTTCACTCAGTTGCATTTTGGCAAAATTTGGTATCTTAGCCAACATCTTGCGGAAAAGAGCAGGTTCCAAAAATAATACTATCGATAGCTGTTTGAACACAGCAGTGGGAAATATAAAAGACTTGGAGTTTAGAATACAGTAAGTCCTGGAAAGTGGGTATTATTTTTTTACCACTTGACCTACACTGATCAGTTTCTTGATGCCATCATCACATCACTGGCGTCACCAGCTGATTGGCTTACTGAAGCACTGACACCGTCACATAGTTAGAGAGTACACTGAGCGTGCCAGATCTAGATCCATTCAGTCTATTCTTAGAATGCTTTTATTGTTGTGGTAACACTGAGCATGTGGTAACACTGAGCATGTTTTTTTACCATAAGGGTTTTGTGTAGAAACACATGTAATTTAATGAGCCACTAGATGGCACATTTGCTTTAGTTTAGTTTCTTTACAATATGTGTTAATGGCCTCGTGCCATTCAGTAATTTGTGGGGAAGGTTTTGTGTTATTGACATATGGTTGCTACTGTGCATTGTGCTGATTTAATTTAGGCATTTATACGCTATACTTCAGTAATAGATAAAAATACAATTAAAGAAAGACTGAAACCCACAAATCCACATCTTTTATTGAAGAAACATTGTAAAATCATTTTCCCTCCTTGCAAAAGAACTGTGAAACACAGCAGTAAAGCAAGATCCGTTTGAGGCAACACTTCTAGAATCTATGAAAGTGAAAAAATATTATTTACCGTATTTAAGTAAGATGAAAACAAACTTGAAATGTGTATTCATTATTTATGAGACATTGTGGAAAATGTGTAGTATTTCTTGAAAAGGACCCAATTTCAATTTTGTATTATTTGCTGAGCTGGTAGGAGAATGTAAATTTGTAACCCAACAATATAATTCAAGGAATAGTCACATTTCTCACCTATCGATGTTCCTGCTTCTTAATTTAAAAAAAAAGAAAGAAAAATTCAGTTTGAATTCAGCTGCCTGATGTAATTGAATAAATCATACTAAGAACAACCAAAAACCCAAATTTTGCAGTTTTACCCATCAAATTTCACTAGATGGCAATAGAGAACATAGAAATACAGTTTTTACCCTCATGTTGTTTCTATATAACCTGCTCACAATCACACTGCAAAGTTTTGAACAGCTGTAATTGGCTTTTCCGGTGAATTAAAACAAATGCACAAACCTTCTCCAGCCAACATATTTCTTAATTACTAATAATCACACTTTTAATCAATATGAAGTGCTGTGGGCTCTACAAAAAGTCATGCATGATTTAATTCAGTCACAGGCTTATCCTTCATGTTTTCACTAAGAATTGTTTATAAAAAAAAAAGCTGATAGTCATGCTAGTAATGTAACGGACACCAAACACGTGGCAATGAATATCTCACTCTAAGGATCCGGTTAGTTTGACTTTATACCATTCCGTGAATTCCTGATTTGATCTATAGTAAATCTGTATATGTGATATGTGAAGTGTAAATTGAACTGTGAATTTCTGCAATAGGGAACAAGCAATGATAGATGATAAGATGCCATGTCTGGACTATCCTCAGTGGGTCTTCATGGTCCATCACGGTGCCATGTTCACCACATTTTCTCTATGACTACATTTCCAAAGTGACACATGTCACATGTTGACAGCTGTATGATTTGCATTGTGGGACTGGTCTGAATAAAAAAAGATATACATATATATATATATATATATATATATATATGTGTGTGTGTGTGTGTTTTAGGTGGTGTAATCTGAACTCGCCAAAAAAAATGTGAAAGACGGGGTGATAATGTGTCAAGTAAAGAGGTCTGCAGCCTCTCAGTGCTGTTCAGTCTCAAGGGTCTGTTTGAATATGAAGGTCACGATCAGTGCTTTGTTGAGGCAGTTGATGCTCTCGCAGGAATGTGAGACCGGAACCCCCTGCATCGGCCTTTTCGTGTCCCGACCATCGACCATTGAATACAGATGGAGCTAAAGCCTCAGCCTCCTCTGATGGCTTTAGGGCTGCACTGTGGTGTGGGGTGAGCCAACAAATATGAGCTGAACCAAGCAGGAATGCGCCTGGCACCCTGTCTGCCCTTTTTTTTTAGGGGAGGGGGGGGGGGTCATAACTAGGGGAATGTAGTGAGAGGAGGGGAGGCTCTAATGAGACCCTGTAATCACTTAACAGAGACCAGGTGCTCTGTGTCTTGCTGTAGTCGTGCACTTCAGACAATAGAATGCCACTTTCAATTTACATGAGCAAAGGAGGTCTGGACAAGGTCTAGATTTTGTATGCAAAATGTTTATTGAATAACAATGTTATTGCTTTGACACAAATAAAATAGAACACATTTACAAATATATAATATACATATAAAACACATATCCTATTACCACAGTTTGCAAAAGAATAATGACAAATAGCTACAATGCCCATATATATATTTCTTCCTGTACAAAAATAGTTCTATCTGCATAAGTACTTTAATGTAACCTCTATATAATATTTAAATAAAGGAATTCATATATACATATACCTGCAATAAAAACAAATATAGATTGCACATGTTTTTTGTACAAACAATAACAATTTCAAGTATATTTCAATCCATTGTGGACTGGCACATATCTCACAGAATCTAAGGCATTTTCCCTTATACAGTGTCCAAAAGTTGATATAAACTGAGAGCTTCACAGCTCTGTAGCCTATCTTTCTGTTTGGCATTGTGATAAAGAAGTCTTTTCCTGATGATTCATTCGACTTTTAAGTCCAAATGGAAAAGTGCAGACAAGTACTGACAGTTTGGAACATGGTGGTATAATCCTTAGAGGATAGCACTTATCAAAAGTCCTGGCCTTGAGGAAGAAATGTGTAAAGTCCCAGAATGTTAGAAGAGAGTTCCCTCTTTTAAGCCAGAGGATGTGCCCACTTTGCCAGGTATTAGCACTCTTCGTTCCCCTCTGCCAAGCAGAGAGCAGCACCTGCAGTTTCGCTCCACGCCGTGCCATCCAGTGTCTATACGCCAGCTGCAGCTGTTTGCACGCTCTGCACCGCTGAGCTGCAAGGCTCAGCCTTTTAGAGAAACTCAGTGCAGCCAGTCTCGCTCTGACTCGGCTCTCATGCCTTGGAAAAAATGTGCCGGGAAATACTTGGCAGAAGTCTCAGGCATTTCGAGAATTTTAGAACAGAGAGAGGACACTAACTCCCTCGCTTTTGTTCGCAACTCTTCTCGCGAGGTCCCGCTCATGTCGGTCTGAGGAGAGCCTCGAGCTTGTGAACTTGTGAGTCATTTATGCTCCACGCGGGTCTCAGCCTGCCCTGCTCCAGCCTCAGGGTGACTCTGTGCACCGGGAGAGATCGTCGCCTCCTGCCGTATCCCTGCGGGCTGATCTTGTCAACAGGGGCGCTCCCGATCTTCAACCTGTTGTTGAGCTGGTGCAGGCGGTGCGCGAGGTCGTGCACTGTGCAGGTGCCCAGCGAACAACCTTGTCTTCTCGACTGGTTGGCTGAGTTTTTAGACCTCTTGGTTCGGACATTGATGTCAGTGCTGCAGGACAGAGAAGAAGAGAGGACATTAATCCATGCTGTTCATATTGGTTTTCTCTGCTTAAATTTTGTATTCCTTTTCTATGACAAGCATACTACATTTAGATGGCAAAAAATGATATGCTGGCCAAATGGAGATAGTTTGCATGGTTAGTGTCTTACCTGGGATGTGGCAGCAAAGTATCCCTGATGTCTTCTGGTCTGACAAAGTCTGACTCTGCTGTCTTCTCTACTGATACACTGTCAAGATCCCGTCTCAATCTGCTCCCTAGCCATATGCTTAACCTGGGAGAGGAGAGGAAAAAAAAGTCCATTAGTCTTAGGTAGATAATTCAGTAGACAGCTGCCACAGACTTGACAGACTGTCACATCTTATATCAGATGCATTTTGATTATTGGATGAACTACTCATCCATTAGCTCACCTTTTTTTCAACTCCGGATTCACTTCAAGTTCCACACAGTGTGCTACTGTCACCAGCAGACAGCAAGAGAGGAAGGACTGGAAGATCAACTGCATTTTGACTCCTGTGGAGAATAGAGAAAACATTTGTTAGTTATGTATTTATGCTATGAATTAATATTTAACTTCATGAATTTCCTATTGTCCCTCAATGCATGTAAAACTCCATACAGTATTCTATAAGTGCCCCACTGCTACTTGCTTACACAAGAGTCCAAAAGCCAAGTTATTTGCACTTATCATTCATTTATTTAAAAAGTTAAGCTAAGGTCACATTTTGCTCGGTTAAGTAAACCTACAACCATGCTTTGGGCCCCTGGCCAACAATGTGAAGGACAGTCTACCAATGAGGGGGTCCAAAATAGGCTCAGCTCAAAAGTCAAACAAAACCTAAAATGCTACTGAACTCAGTCACCTGATTAAAAACGTATCAAAATGAATTGCAGCTAATTAACTAATACATGATGTACTGCCTCTGTCAGATGCTTTACACCTTGACTGCAGTTCCTTCACACACACGCACACATTAAGAGCTGAACTGCTTATATAACCAGACAGATAACCTGTCCTTGTCTCTACACTTGTGCCCTGACCTCAAAAAAATAAAAGCAAGGATACAGCCATCAGCTGGGAGCAGAGCAAATCACAGCAATATCTGTGTTAAAAAGAAAGTGCACGTACCTGTAATGCTCTGATGAGGATGAGTAGTAGAGTCCGCTGTAAAAGAGTACTCCACAGGTTTCTTGAAATTGCCACTGGATCTGTAAGGCAGCTGTGTCACTCTGCTAATAGCTCCTACACGCCAGACTGGGAGCCTTTATACAAGAGGTGGGAGGGGCTCACTTGACTGACACACACAGTCTCTCATCCTTTCCCCCCACCCCATCCTGTACACTGCAGCTCATGTAGTGCAACAGCGCACACACAGTAAAAAGATCAAGAATGATAATCAAAAATTAAAATGATGAAGGAAAAAAAGTTTTAGAATAGGTGAAGTGCAGCCAGTGTATCCTGATTTCACTGTTTCACCGAGTCAAAAACATTAACCTTTCCACAGCTCGGCATAAATGATGCATCAACAAAGTTTTACAATTCTCATAAAATATTGTTTGCTTTATTTCAGTATGTATCTATAATGGCAACAAATCAATTGTCATCAGTTATGTAAGTCCCATACTACACTCAGTGTCCCAGTAAGAGTACAATGTGTTCATCTCAGCCGACTGCTTTCTATAGGAGGAGGGGGGGGGGATTATAAATCTAAACAATCACAAAAGAAAAGGTTCAAACATTCATCTTGTTATATTTGAACTTTGAGGTCAGTTAGTTATAGTTTTTGTTAACGTTCCATTCAGTCCAACAGGCTAATTGCATAAAGTAAAATTTAAGGAATGTTTCCACAGTCTGCTTTTCAGGGCACTCCCTGACACAGTGAAGTTCCATGTCAGCTCTGAAAGCACACTGGATGATGAATTTGAGATTTAGAAAAAGACAAGCATTGAGTAACTGATTAAATATAGTAAGTATGCCCAACTGTAAACACAATATACTCAATGTAACTTGTTTGTACAAGGCAAATATTTGACTCTGGACTTACCATGCCATTTATTTTGATATTTGGATAAATGCGAAATGGAATTTTACAATGTATCTAAAAATTAACTTGAACAACAATCTATGACGTAGGAACAATATTGGCTTAGACTTCTTTTTTTTTAAATAACTCTGCTGATTTGTTGCTGTTATAAATTATAAGTAACATGACTTCACTTTTTGCCTCAGGAATGTATACACACAAGAATCTATTATGCGATAATGGGGGAGCCATCCAGTCTGTATGTCTCACCCTCTCACATTATTGGACTTAATGGGATGGTCAGTACAGTGCGTCACTCTAAACCTGCATGCAGCACGTTTTACACGACCACACTACAGTATGCCCATGTGTGTTTAAGTTAAAGCTAAATAAGTGAAAGCAGCCCAGAAACAGATCTTTCTCTCTTTGATTTTTATTTATGATTTGTCAAAATAACACCCCCTGTCAGTGGGGTTCATGAGGCAGATGTGGATAATAAGCCCCTAGGGGGTAAACTACCATCACAAATAACACATTAAGGAGGTCACAACTTTTCGATTATCGCAGCCTTCATCTCGCAGTGCAGATCTATGTCTGTGTGTGAGATGAGCATATTGTTATGAATAGATCATCTACACCTCAGAGTGTGATGCCAAAAAGATTGAAATCATACCTCCTCACAGCGTGTAATGCTGTAAATACCAGAAAAAAACCATTTGATGTTATCAGTGTAGAAATTCCACTGCTGAAATTTCCTGATGGTGTAAATTTAAAGTAATGCTTTCAGTTTTGATTTTTGTTTCAGTTTCGATAAAGGGGAAAAAAGGTCCCTTGGGTTCTTTCAACAAAATTTCCGAAATGCTTAACACTTGACATTCCTTTCTAGCATATCGGCATCCTATAATTCATATCTTATTGTTTTTAGTCCCCGACACAGAACCTTCCTGAGTGTATTTATATCTCATGCGACCCAGCTCAAAGAATACATAAATGTCAAACACATGTGCTGTAAACCAGCAAATGTTCTGTAAGCACTTTGTAATGATAATTGCCTCCGGCAGATCAGTAATCCCCTTCGTTTAGTTTACAACAGGAGATTGTGCAATCACGACAACAAAATTCTGCTGTTGCTTTTTGGCTCCTTATATAGAAATCTTTTACTTGTCCTCCACACTGTCATGGGATGACTGACAGTTTTTTTTACGACCTTTTACTAGTATGAGCAGGTACGTGTGGCAGGAAACCTGAGCAACTAATGCCAAGTGTGCTAGGAAGAAGAGGGTGTCAACTCCAAAGGCACAAATCTGAAGTATGATTCATAATTATGAACCTAGAAGCATTTGTCACCTGGAAATGTGAGTGGCTTGATGTCCCGTGACTTTCCCATCATTCTTGCGTAATTATGAACACTATAGGCAAACACCCGGTCTGTATTTCTTCATGTTTTGGCTCTGGTTCAACTATTTAACTACCTCTGCCTTCATCTTCCTTTTTAACAAAAACAATACGTGGGGTAAAAAGAAAGAGAGAGAGACAAAGAAAACAACAAATTAGAGAGACGTTGAAAAGAGAGATGAAGGGTGAGAGAAAATTCAGTGGAAATTGCTTGCAGTGTTCCTGCTATTGTTGACAGTGACAGTGGTTTTTGCATTCCCCATACACACATTAGCTGGAATACAGATTTCCATGTGCTATTCCCTGTGACAGCTTTTCCTGTTTTCATAAATATTCAATATTTTGCACTAACCACATGAGTTCATCTTGGCCCTCACACTGTCAAAACACAACCATGGTCAGCTTTAATAAAGCACGTTTAAAACAAGAACTATTATCTGTGACAGCACCGATAATGATTTTTCTTTTGTAGCATTCAAATTGAAGCATTATGCCAAATTGGGTTAAAAGTGCACACAAATATGTGAGTCCATGGAATAACCCCTGATCATTTTAATGTTGCAATTGCTTATATTAAGAGGACACATTAATCTTTTTTGTAGTATATGTTAATATAAGTAGTATTTTGTTTTGTACTTGTGGCACACTTGACTAGTGGTTGATTTGCAGTAAAGTTGAGGACAAATAATTCCCTGGCTGAAGTGCCCCTGGCACTAAATCCTTATGATAAATCAAAATGATCATACTGGAAAAACAGGGTAGCACGTAGTTCAAGTTTTAGTTTGTCATATGTATTAAAAAGTACAATTGTACATTCAAATGCAATGAAATGTATCTGCCTTGGCTGGTATATTGTATTATTATTTAACCTGCTGAATATAACACTGATGCAAATATTGTACACTACTCTGTCAAAGTTGGTATTCCATATATTTATTTCTTGCATACTTTATATCTACAATTTCTGTGAGTGTTTTTCAGTCATCTTTGACAATACTTTGGGGCAGCTCTACTTTGGCTAGGGAGCAGAGAGTCTCCAGCAAATCCAGAAATGTTGTAATTTCCCTTCTATTGCATTAACCAGGTAGCAATCACTGCTATGATTACATGTTTTCCATTGTTGTGTAGGTTAACACAGGGTCAGCAGTACAATGAAATGTATTTGATGAGAGAACAGGTCTACTCAGCAATAAGAGCACTAGTCATATATAGATAAAATAAGATAAAATAACAATAATAAGATAAAATGACAATAATATGGTAAATTACATTAATAAGATAGAAAGAGAATAAGATATAGAATAGAAAAGTTAAGAATATATGCCTGATGGCCTGGTTGTAAAAACTGCTGGTGCGTGCAGCCAGACGGTAACACGTTTTTCAGTCATCCTTGACAATACTTTGGGTCGGCTCTTGAGTTTTAGCTCCCAGGGAGTCTCCAGCAAATCCAGAAATGTTTCATTTCTGTTGCATTAATTAGGCCATGACCATTGTTTCATTTTAACTATTTTTTATTGAGCCAAAGAAGATTATACATGCAGTATATTGTTGTGTCAATGCTCATTTACTATTATACATATAAAATATTTTTAAAATTATATCATGTACACTCCAGATATAAAGGCAGCATATATAAATGATATATTGTATTTTGAGATTGGACCAATAATGAGTAGGCATGGGAGGTACGAAATTTCATGTCACGATTATCCTGGCCAAAATAATTGCGTTTCACGATATTATCCCGATAATCAACTAAATATGCTTAAAACTCTTAAAACGGCACTAAAACACACTGGAATCACGTTATCTTACATTTTGCTTTGTTGTGACTTTTTTCTTGAAACATTCTGACTTTTTTTTCTCAAACCAGTACAACTTTTTCATTGAAAAATTCCAACTTTTTACTCGAAACATTACAACTTTTTCAAAGAATCAAATTTGTGAGAATATTCACAATATTCACGATTATCCCGAAATTCACCACGATCAACTTATTGTGATTTTTTTTTTATCGCGATCCACGATAAAATCGATTATTGTCCCATCCCTGATAATGAGCAAATTAATTTAAAAAAGAGCAAGGAAAAAAGATTGACAGGGATAAAGTAGATGTGTATGTATTAAATAAGAGAGACATCAATTAGATCTTAATCTAAGAATAGGAACATAGTTCAGATAAGGAAGTCTGAACATTGATGTCCTGTTTTTCTCTTCCCCTTTAGTCTCTCTTATCTTCCTAGCTCTCCTGTTCAGTAATCACTGTTACAATGACATGTTTTCCACTGTTGTTATCAATATATTTCCCACAGTTTCAGTAAAACCCTGTATTATTTTGATGTGGTGGCTGTCCCTGATGTAAAAATAGGTGGGGGCCCCTGCTTTAGAGCCTCTGTTGGGACACAGTGCTGTATTTGTAAACTCAAAGGGCCCACGCCCATGGATGTCTCGCGCTCCTGCACGCAAGCGCAGTGACACTCCTTCTGTCAAACATGGCTGTGCTTTGGAAGCAGGAAAAATGCTGAATTGTGTTGGTATATCTCGGGAAAAGCAGCAGACATGGCTAGATTTGCTGACTATTTTATTGTCGTGGGATATGATCAGGAGAAAGCGGGTAAGTTTTGACTCTTGGATTGAAGCGCGGGGCTGAGGTTTGTGTCCAGGCCGTCAGTCACTGTGTGATGATGTTGATGCTACATAGCTTTGCGCTTAGCTTAGCCGCACAGCTACCAGGCGAGACTGGAAACACTTTCTTTTTTTTTCTCTCATAATCCGGCCAGATAGTGAATATCATCCGGCGGGCATGCGTTTACAGATCATGATGGGAAGTCACCAGTGGATGTTTACACACTACAGGTTGCGATATTTGACTTGGATCAATCGAAACTTTTCATGGATCCAAAATCTGTCACATCCTGTCCCTGTTGATCGTGTCCTGTCAGGTCTGGGAGCTGCTCTCACTGCCACATAATGGGACACTCGCTGAATAATTCTCATCATATAAAACCAAATATCGCGCCGACTCGATCATAATTGTTTTGCTGGCACAAGCGAGATCAGTGTTGGTAGCCAGTGTTTGCGTCCATGTTTTGTATTTCTGTGCCGTAATGTTGGCTGTTGCGGTGGTCTTGTTGCTACATGCCTTCTCCTGCACGCTCCGTTTTTGGATCTATTTTTACCGGCTGCAGCCGCACTTGTCAATGATTTGTTGTGTTATATTTGTTTTTGCCGGAAGAGTGCTCAACTTTTTCGTGATGGGCGTAACGTTATACAGCTGCGAGGAAAGGCAGTCCTTGTGCGCAGCCAGATCCTCTTCCCCTCTCCACTTCTCCACTGTTCTCTTACTGGGACATGCTTCCTCTCACATGTTATGCCTCAGGTCCACGCATTCTTTTCATCCAGCTTTGCACACATTTCTAAGCATTAATGGATAAATACTTAAGTAGAAGAAAACCTTTTGTCATTGCACAGATGTTGAGTCTTCACATTCCAAATTGTCCATGTCCCCAACTGATAAATGGCACTTTGTAACTTTTGCAACTTCAAACTTCTGCAATATATTGCTACACTTGAGGATCCAATAAGGCCTAACTATTGCTCAGTGATAGACATCACAGTTATCGTGGCCAAAATAATTGCGATTCACAATATTATCCCAATAATCAACAAAATATGCTTAAAATTTTTAAAACAGCACTAAAACACACTGGAATCACTTTACCTTACATTTTGCAGTGAGTTTTTTTTTATTAACATTATTTAAACATTACGACTTTTTTCCTGATAAAATTGTGATTTTGTTCCTCGAAACAGTACAACTTTTTTCTTCAAACATTACGACTTTTTCTCATAAAATTCAGAGTTTTTTTCTTGAAACATTGAAACTTTTTTCCTGTCAACATTATGACATCTTTCTCA
The DNA here is from genome assembly GCA_028570985.1 of Heterobranchus longifilis. Taxonomy (NCBI): domain Eukaryota; kingdom Metazoa; phylum Chordata; class Actinopteri; order Siluriformes; family Clariidae; genus Heterobranchus; species Heterobranchus longifilis. Next base: position 2,695 of record JAOVVB010006769.1, on the reverse strand, counting down.
TAAAATTGTGACTTTTTCTGTAAAAATTACTACTTTTTTCCTGTAAACATTCAGACTTTTTTTCTCGAAACACTGTAGTAAAGTGCAGTCAATTCATGAGGATATTCACGATTATCCAGTTAATGTAAATTCACCACGATCAACTTATTGTGATTTTTTTTAGCGCGATCCATGATAAAATCAACAATGAATGTCCCATCCCTAGAGGTATTCCTTTAATGAGAAATGTTCAAATTCACAAATTAAATTTAGCTGTGAAATATTGTAGTAATAAGTGGATTTTCCCTTTAACAGAACAGAATCATTATGGTTATCTCTTTGGGAAACACTACAGAGACAGTTATGATTTAAAAAAAAAAAAAAAAAAAATCATATGACCAACACAGGGCTGGTGGTATCACAAGATTGTTTTTGTCCTCAATTGCTTTATGTAAATTTTACGGCCTGTTTACTGAAAGACAGAATCATGATCCACCGGGGAGTGGACAGTGTGTTGATTCTGTTTTTGTGGCAGTCACATGAGCAGCACAATAACTCTAAAACAATAGATAGTTGATAGAAAGCCCACACTTCCACCAGAGGTTCTCCCTCTAGAGTAGATGGCCTGGTTTGATGTTTGGAAGATCTTGCTGCATTAAACTGCATATTAATAAGGTAAACTTTAATTCTCTTGAAGCTACTTTGCTTTGAGATGTGGAGTTCATGTAAGCACACTGTGTTTTTGTGCATGAAAACAAGACATTAACATAGAAAATCTGCTGTTTTTTTACAGAGAGGTTTGTGAAAATTGTCATATTTCATATTGTATTGTGATTATGGTGGGGAGGCAGTGTGTATTCCATGTAGGGATGGGACAATAATCGATTTTATTGTGGATCAGGATAAAAAACACTATCATTATCAGGATAATCGTGAATATTGTGAATATCGTCACAAATTGACTGCAGTTTACTGCAGTAAACAGCGGTATCTGTGGTGCAACAACAATATTTGTTTCTTAATTTTTCGGGAAAAAGGTGGTGATGTTTCGTCAAAAAAATGGTAATGTTTTGAGAAAACAACTCACAATTTTATGAGAAAAAAGACAACTTTTTTTGAGAAAACAGTGGTAATGTTTTGAGAAAAAAGTCACAATTGTATGAGAAAAAAGTCATAATGTTTCGAAAACAAAATTGTAATGTTTCAAGAAAAAAGTCGTAATATTTAGTGAAAAAGTCACAATTTTAGGAGGAAAAAAGTTGAAATGTTTCGAGAAAAAACACTCACAATTTTATGCTAAAAAGTCGTAATGTTTTGAGAAAAAGTCACAACAAAGCAGAATGTAAGATAAAGTGATTCCAATGTGTTTTAGTGCTGTTTTATGCATATTTCATGATTATCGGGATAATATCGTGAATCACTATTATTTTAAACAGGATAATCATGACAGGAAATCTTCATATCGTCCCGTGTCTAATTCCATGTGCTTCTTGTTGCAACATTTACTTGTTTTCTGTGTTTTTCAGACACAAACTTTGCAGTGTCATGCCTGACAGATCGAAATGATCTGCTGTTTGAGTTATAAACACTGAATAAATAGGTAATGGATGTGACAAAGTTTGAAAAATGGCTTGTTTTTAAAGGATAATTTCCCGCTGGAGAGTTGAGTTTCCTTCTGTGAATATCAGGTGACTGACGGTGTCGCACAAAAACTGTGAAACAATGATAAAACAGACAAAGTAAGACGTCGGCTTTATGATGATAGATTATCGAATTTAAAGAAGTGTCAAGCTTGTGGAAGTTGTTTTTCGCACCTTGTAATAAATGAATGGCAGCAGGAAAAGAGCCCTGATATCTGCGGCCGACTGATGCATCAGCAAGAAAAATGTAAGAGGAGGAGCAACATATACAGTTGGCATAAACGTATCCTTTAACCATCTGTCCTACTTTTAACCCGGAGCCCCGTGTGACTGTGTGTTCACGAGAACCCAGTGACCCGGTCACAGTTTCAGCTGTAACGGATATCTGCAGCGTGCCGATTAGGTGACCACCACACTTTTGTGTCTGGGGGGCAGTTTACTGTGCGTGGATATATACAGTATATGAGCAGAGCAGGACACGCAGTGCTGGCTGCAGGAGGGCCATGTCAATAAGTGCATTGTCTTGTTTGGTAAACAAAGCATGGAGTATGTAGACATGGTCAGGGTGACAGCTCCATGGCAAAAGGCTGCTCTATTATTTAAGTAGCAGAGATCAGCAGAGGAAAATTAAATCTCCATCAGCTGGCTGTCTGGGTTAGGGATGGGACAGTAATCATTTTATCATAAATCGTGATAAAAACACTCGCATTAAGTAGATCGTGGTGAATTTCCATTATTGGAATAATTGTGAATATCCTCACAAATTGACTGCTGTTTACGACAGATGTAATGTTTTGAGAAAAAAGTTGTAATGTTTTGAGAAAAAAAAATCACAATTTTATGACAAAAAAGTGGTAATATTTAGAGAAAGAAATCATAATGTTTTGAGAAAAAAGTGGTAATGTTTTGAGAAAAAAAGTCCTGATGTTTGTAGAAAAAGTCATAATGTTTTGAGAAAAAGGTCACGAAAAAAGTCGTTATGTTTGGGATAATAATGTCATCGGGATAATATCGTGAATCACAATTATTTTGGGCAGGATAATCGTGACATGAAATGTTTGTGCTGAGCTGTGATA
>JAOVVB010006754.1:0-16982 GCA_028570985.1 Heterobranchus longifilis | reverse complement strand
ACACGCACACACGCACACACACACACACACACACGCACACACACATTCCCTGAGAAAAAAAATCTTTCCTATCCATCAATCTCTCAGGGATACAGTCGACATCAGAGGTTATAAAAACAAAAAAACACATTAAACCTTCAATGTAGCTAGACAAAAATAGGTTAAATTTCAGTGTTTTTTTTGCACATGCACATATATGTGTGTAATCATGTTTGTGTGTATGTATGTATGTGTGTGCAACGTATTCTCATGAACGGGTTCATATGATATCCTACAAAATATGGCCGCCATTCTATCAACGGTTCGTATGATATCTTACAAAATATGACCACCGTTCTATTTAACGGTGCGAAACACGATCACTGTTTTAAACACATGACGGTCGCTGTTTTAAACACATGACGGTCGCTGTTGTGAAACGGGACTACTTGGCAACAAAACAACTTGGTACGATTAGGAAAAAACACCAGGGTTTGGGTTAAAATCCCAACTTCTGTGTTATAAAAAAAAGATGTTAAAAAACAAAAATACTACTGGACACAGTTACGTGGTTACGTGGTGATAACATTGACTTTTAGTTTCAAACACGACACGAACACCGGCCTCCTGAGTGAGAGCACTTTGTTTGTTTGACCCATCCACCACCCCTCCCGCACGCCCTAAATGGACTTCTTGGTCTTTGTATTACATCACCTCACTCCCTCACTTCCTCCCGCCATAATTACTAAACCCACTAGAGGTCGCCGTCTAAAAGTAAAACGCTGGGCTTCCTAGCTCACAATGACGTGGATTATCTACAAATTACAGTGCATTACTTTTCGTAGTAATTATTACAAACAGTGAATGATCATGGAGCATGGTGTGTGTTTATGTGTGCATTAAAATATATATGCATACTCACTGTAAGGGACACACTCATACTGGATCTCCAGGTACTTGTATGTTCCAGGACAGGGGTCAGGGAAGACATCGACCCCTGCGACCACCACGCACTGAGTCCTGTTGTTACACCTGGATGGATGGATGGTTGGATGATGGATGGATGGATGGATGGATGGACGGATGGATGGATGGACAGATGGATGGATGATGGATGGATGGATGGATGGATGGATGGATGGACAGATGGATGGATGGATGGATGGATGGATGGATGGATGGATGGATGGGTGGCTGTGGCTCAGTAGGTAGAACGGTCGTCCACTAACCGGAAGGTCAGTGGTTTGATCCCCAGCCCCTGCAGTCTACATGTCGAAGTATCCTTGGGCAAGATACTGAACCCTAAATTGCTCCCGAAGGCATAGCCATCGGTGTGTGAGTGTTTCTATCCCTGATGAGCATGTGCCTTGCATGGTAACCTCTGCCATCCGCCTGTATGAATGTGGTGTGAATGGGTAAATGACAATGTAAAGCGCATTGAGTGGTCGCAAAGACTAGAAAAGCGATATATAAGTACAGTCCATTTACCATTTACCATAAGTTTGAGGTGTACAGCCTGTCGACTGTAGCTTTTCATCTAACAGCTCTCTGTTTCTGCTCCTTCTTGTTCCATTACTCCCTGTAATATTCCAAACCACTGTAAAAATGTTTTGGAGATGCAAGTTAGCTGAAATGTTATAGATCGCATTTCCTGTGACTACTTCATAATAAAGGTCCACTCATGTTTCGGCAGTTAAATGCTTTTAATGTGAACGTGCAGCAGCAGGAAGTGTCCGGTGTGCATTAGCAGTAACTTAACCGCGAGGAAGACAGCTGCGGTAGTACCATAGACAGTAATGGGTGCTGCTTTTTACACAAAAAAAATATACATTTTCATAATCTAATTTTAATTTTCATAATCGAATATCTGTTTTTATTTACAATTTCAAATATATATTCAAATTTACAATATTCTTTGACAGCCCTAGTGCCAAGGTTGTATTTTTTAAATGTATCTTAATCTAACAACACGGTGGAGCAGCCGTCATGTCTGACTTGTTTAACACAAGTTAACAGCCACACAGTTTGTCATGTAGGATTGCTCGTCTTGGGAACAGATCCTGAACATACCCTACAAACAGCAAAGCAGCTGAGATCAGAGCCTTACTGCAGCCACACTGCTGTGCTCTCTGTACTGAGGCATCATTTGATGACATTACAAGCTTGGGGTTTTCCCAAACACTTCTGGCCTACATCTAACCACCAGTGTTTGCTTTAGACTTTGTCATTGTCCGTCATTTTGATGATAGTAAGACATTTAATAGCATTTAATTTTCTTAAAAAAAAAAAAATTAATACGGCCTACGGAACAACCTTACAGTATATGCATTTATAAGGGCACAGAGAGCAAAGATGAACAGAGGCACAAACAGTGCGCCGCACCTCCGCTGCACGACCATTAATATCCTCTGCTCTTGTGTTGCACTCGTGGCCTATTTTTACGTTTGTAGAGCGGATTGCTGTGGCGCACTGCTTTTGCGCCTGGTGGAGCCAGTTTCATTGATCAACAGCCGCACCGCCAACGGTCCGCATATGTTATGTGTTCGGTTCACTGTTTAAAAACTCTTATGCTGCTGTCCCATGCCTTGCCAAACTTTAATAAATTAAACTGAAACTGAACGTTGTCTGGACGGTTACAAACAGGCTTGAATTATTTCAAGGTGCGGTGGATTGCTAGGCTTGCCGCAATAGTTGGTGTTACCGGTGTTACATGGTGTTTGGGCATACACATTACTTGCCCACTTCCCCCCACTGCATGCTCTTTTTTATATAAATAATTTTTCCGTCATTGATAAAAAATGTGTTCAATGACAGAAAATATTTGGTTAACGCGACCCCTGCTAACCACTTTACATGAGTGGATCCATCTTCTTCAGGCCAAAACCAAAGCGCTTGACTACATAACTGGCAGAGGTAGTTGTTTTCTGACCTGCACTCTTTAATCATGACTTGTCAGAGGCAGCTAATAAGCTCATTTTCATCTGTCGTCCCTGGGCAGGCTATTACGAATGGCCTAATGTTATCAATACTACAGTACAACACAATATGATACAATACAATAACATACATAAATACATTACAGAAGTAGCAGAATATGTAAAAACAATGAAAGGCAGTGCCAGAGATTAGGTAGTATGATTAGTAGTATGATTATGATTTAAGCCATCTCTTAAGTCTATGTTTGAAGGTTACGTAGTTATTGCTCTCTCTTTATTCAGTAGCAAGACTATTCCAGTAGTAGTTTTCATAAGCTACCGTCACAAGCATCGTCAACATTTCCTGTGGTTCTTCCACAGTGAAGGCCTACAACTGCCTTCAAATTAAAACACAGTTTTTATGAAACACATGCAGTAAGTGATGTATTAGTATGTGTTATGAACAGTAGCTTTGTCTTGAGCTTACTGCAGCAAAAGAATAGTGTAGAAATGGAAGAAATTCTGCTTCTGCTGTGAAAACACACTGGTCACTACTGAGAAATGAGGCAATAATATGCATGGAGCATTATCGTGCCAGCACACCTGAATGAATGTAGTGGAAACTACATAATAAAACTACATTTTAGTGCAGACAGGGCATATGGCGTGAGAGTACAACATCACAACAAGTATCACATTTTTGTTACTGTTACTCCACCCATCCCCCCAACCACCTCATTCCAAATGTTCTGACGGCTGGAACCATCAGACACTGATGATCAAACGGGAGCTGTCCAAAGACCCCGACCTGCGGATGCAGAGCTGGGAACGCTTCCTGCCCAAGTTCCGCCACAAGAACCTGGCCAAGCGCAGGGAGCCCAAGAAGAAGAGTGTGAAGAAGGAGTACACACCCTTCCCTCCATCACAGCCAGAGAGCACGGTCAGAAGTTTGCCCAAAATCACATTTATTTTAACATTCTAGTTGAATAACTTACTCTGTCTTGTCTATGGAGAATGCAGTGACATTACTTGCTAAAGATAACATGTAGCATATCACATCTATGCACACGTGTTCAGACAACATTGTGCTCTATTATAAGAAGCTACGCTAAAAGCAGCTATTTTAAAGGACTTTGTGATGAAAACGTTAATATTGATGTAAACTAACAACAATAACCCTGTTATTGAGACTAATTTGCATGCTAAGACTTATTTAGATTGAGATTTATTTGAGCATTATCTTCTAGGTTGACAAGGAGCTGGCCACAGGAGAATTCTTCCTGCGTGAAAGTGTGAAGAAGAGGAAGAAAATGGAAGAGATCAAGGTGAGCACTGAGTGGATTCATCTCCTGCTGGGCTGCAGTGCCTGTGCACTGAGTGATATTCAACCCAATCGCCAGAATAAAATGTTGACATTGTACGTTTCTGCAAAACACAGATATGTTACATTTGTATGTTTCATGTCGCGCAGTGGTTCTTGCGACCCACCACTTAAGGATCACTCATGTCCAGGGCCATTTTGAGTGGGTGGTGGATGTCCGTGAAAAAAAAAAAAGTTGATGGAAAAAGTGTACACAGAATTTCTGATGCTGCACTTTTATTTTGAAGGACATACATTTCCCATGACGCAGCGCGCATGCAGTAGAGTTTGCTGCCAGCTTTGTCATGACAGTAACGTGCGCATTGGAGCATTTGTAAACATGGTGAAACACAAATATGGGTTTTCTTACATTGAGGACCAAAACTGAAATGCCATTTAGAAACGAAACACTGTACTTACAGTATATTCCTGCAATTCAAGATAAGTCTGCCTTTTTATTTAATTGAAGAAAAGTCTCCCTTTTCATTTCATATTTCATACAGTTATTTTTAGATTCTTGAAACTTGATGAGTATCACCAGATCACTGCGACATTTTGCGTATGAATAGCACTTTTTTTTCTTCACAAATCTTTATTGACGATCATTTTACGTGCCAAACTATGATGTTGTGTACACACAGGACACAAATAAATTAATTAGCGCGAATGAATTACATATAAAGTCAATGATTGGATCCGAGTTCCAGCGGCGAGCGACACGAGTAAGGGCGTAGATTAATTTATTCGCGTCTGGTCTGAACACAACATGCTACTTCACTACGGTCGCAGTTTTGTGAATTCAAACAAAACTTCAGTTTAGGCAACAAAACTAAGTGGGTAAGTTTCGGAAAAACATGATGATTTGGGTTAAAATAAGGATGGTTATTGTCCCAAACTTTCATTACACAATGGTCTTGAACAGTGGTCTGCTGCTGTCTGCTGCTTGGCAGCCGTCTCTCCCAGGTTACACACATCGACCGTCCCCTCCTCCTCCTGATGAGAAACTCAGCTCATCTACATGAGATCTGAACTATGTCACTGTAGAAACGTTGATATGATGCGTATGAAACATACAAATGTTCCATATCTGTGGTTTGCAGAAACGTACAGTCCAGCTGTTTTTAGGCCTGCTTTCCTTCTATTCCTTAGTTACAGCATGATCGAACTGAATGCAGATTCTCTGTAAAATACTGCAGAAACTCACCCTAAAATAGAAAAGTAAGAGTTGCATCATATTCTGGGATCTGCCAGTTGCATGACTGTGATTGTTCCTCTTTCTCAGGTGAAACAAGCAGAGGCACTGACCAAAAAGCAGGATGAGCGGAACAAAGCTTTTATTCCTCCTAAAGAGAAGCCTTTAATGAAGAAAACCACTAAAGGTATAAATAAAGGAACAAATCTTTACCTGCAGGGTTTGTACAAAGTCTTGAACGTTTGGAAAATGCCTGATTTTAACCGTTATGTTTTCAAGGTTAGAAATATGCACCTCACACCAGACTAACCCTAACCCATTGTTAAATAATCATGATAAAAACATACAAAGTTAATATATACATTGATTGCTGTGGGTATGGGTGCATTCACAGTAACAATTTAGATGCCATGGTCCGTGTCTCATCAGACAATCCGTAATTCATTTGGAACTATTGAAAAAAAACAGTGTGGTGGTTTCAAAACCAAAAAGGGAAAAACTTTCACTTCCTGTCTAAAAATACAATAAAACCATGTGACTTCTGTTTTTGGTTTCAAACAAAATAAACTGTACACTGACCTTTTCATTCTTCAATCCAAAAGGAACAATGATAAAAGGAATTGTTTTTGGTTTTGAATTCTTTTTTGGTTTTGAAACAACAGATTTTCGCTTTTAAATTCCAAATAAATGACAGATTATCTGATGATACACCAACCTGTGATGATAAAGGCTTCGAGAGTCTGAACATTTTTGGTTTAGGTACCTTAAAAAGTGCTTGAATCTTACTCTTCAAAAGCTGTACAAATCCTGCCCCTGAGAACAAAGCAAATATGTCTGAACCTGTGCACTGTAATAGTCCAGCTAACCTCTATCCCACCCTTGTTTCTGTCGCAGTTCCTACAGAAGGCAAGCTGGACATTGAAGCTATTAAGGAGAAAGTGAAAAAAGCCAAAACCAAGAAACTGGGGGCTCCACCAGTGAACCCAACTCCCCCCACCAGCAAAAAGAAAAAGACCAAAACAAAAAACAAAGGCTAACCACAGACTAACACCACTGTAGTTGTAATGTGTACCATGTGACATGGCATCTGTTGTGCAAGGACACAGGACGAGACATACAGCGTGTGCTCGGATCAAAATGAATTACATCACAAACTGTCATGGACCTTTTTATTGAGCTTTTGTTGAGAGGATTTCCTGTTCATATTTCCTGGTATGATCTTCTATTTGGAGACTAATTCTCATTCAGTATGGTCAGTATTTATACGTTTACACAGATGTGTGTTCAGGAGGAGGCATACTCAATCAGATGGAAATGTAAAATTAAAGGAATATTTTTTAACAACAGGTTTGCCTAAATTCCTTTTGATCATGAACACAAACTTATTGCAGAACTATAGGGAGCTCAAAAGAAGATAGGACAGCACTCCAGTTGAACTTATTTATTGTGTAGTGGCAAATCAGAGGTACAGGGAGCCCCAGGGATTTCCCTTGTCAAAAAGCCTATGGGATTTTTTAATTAGATTTTGGATCATTGTAGAAAATAAGCTCTTTGGCGAACACAAGTTTATGATACTTACACATTTTTTTCAAGATAATCTCCATGTGAACACTGCTTTTATGATTTTAGAAAAGTAAATGCAATCGCTAGAAGTAAAAAGCTAATGTTAGGCTATAAACAAACACACTTAAAAGCTTCGAAATTCACAAGTGGGGTATTTACCGATGTATTTTATGTCGTAGAAAAAAACATGAAAATCTCTGAAGCTTGTCTTAACACAGACATCTAACCAAAAACACATTTAAAAAACCCATTGACTTTGAGACGAGGGAACAAGAAGCGCTAAAATGCTAACTAATTTCCACATTTTGAAGCAAACTGATGCGCCCTACAGTATAGGGGACTTGACTTGACAATACCTCTAGATACAGGTTTCCGGAGTCCACATTCATGGATGGTCAGAGATTTGAATTCCAGTTTATCTAAAGCAATTCTTTGGAAGTGAAAGTAAAGATCAGTGTCATTTGTTTTTCACATACATTTCATTGCAGAGCTGTACCTTTTTAAACCTTAAGGAATTAGTAATTGGTTTGTTGTTGTTGATGTTATTGTGTCGTGTAGGCTACTTCTTGGGACATTTCGGTTCCCAGAAGTAGCTGCAGAGTTAGCATTTCTCACTATTACTCTGCTCTGCTCTTCACAGTAACTTAAGGAAGCTGCAGACCTGCAGGGAGCATCCCAGGCTGAGTGTGACGGAGGCAGTTATCTTCTGCCTTCGACTTTGAAGTGGTGAATTTACAGCTCACAGCAACTTAATACAATATAGTATTAGAGCTTATCTTACTTTGAGACCCTGTGTCGGCAGAAAATGTTGTTGCCCATTTCTGATCCGTTGTCAGCTTAGTTAGCACACATTAGCTCGGAGGGCTAACTTGGCTTTTACTATATTAAGTTACATGGACTTCAGTGTCACCCTGAATGTCCCGCTGTGCCCTGTTCAAAAATCTGGCAGTTTAATAAAGCGTTGCAAAGTCAGTATAATATAGGAGAGAGGGGAAGGTGATCTGTGCAGCTGTCGTTGCCTTTATTTAAATGCCGTAACGCAGTCTAACAAGCCACACATCATGCCATACATGCACAAACCGTAATGAAACAGGCTTATGCCACAGAACAAATATTTGCATTGAACATCCAAATCCGATTCGAATGACAAAATTCTTAGTCGGGTAGAGCCCTAATTTTTACTCTTACTATTAATATTTTGACAGTTTGGTTAGGTTTAGGCAACAAAACTATGTGGTTTGGTTTAGGAGAGTGGTGAGGGTGTGTATGTGTGGTGCTGTCCACGGGCATAGTGCTGAAGGACAGACAGACCAACAACAACAACAACAACAACAACAACAACAACAACTATAAATATATCCACAGCTTTAATGACAGTGGCGAACAATTTTGTTAGAATCACTTTGAAGGATAGAAATGCTGACAGTCAATCCAAAATCCATCAGAATTTACAAGGCGTCCCGTTTAAATTCTAATAAGAAAGTGTAATAAAGTAGGCCTACTTACTGAAATCAACATGTCTCTCTTTTATTTTATTTCCTCTCCGAAAGATGGCTGTTTTTCAACTGTTTTCTTATTTTTCAGCCTCTTATTAATACGAATAATGATAAGGCGAGTGTGCAGCAAGTGCTTGGCTCCACTGTTTGTTCATTTATCAGTGTGAATGCTCACATTGTATTGTGGGTCACTCCTAGTTTATGTACAGCTCTTTTCGCACAAGTTTAAAAGCTGTCCATAGATTTAAAAGAAAAGAAAAAGGTTAAATTAAACTTCGATCTTCGTCTTAGCACTGGCTGAATAAGTCCATCTTCTGACAGTCCTTCAGGTCACCACAGGTGGTCTATTCATAGCAGAAGACGTCTGGATAAAAGTGGCGGACTGCATACGCCGTGATGAAAGTGAAGATAAGGGCAATGGGCCGTACAGCCAGAATAGTCACATAGTTGGAGCCACTGGTAACCAGGGCAGGGTCCCAGTCTGGGTTCCAGTTGTAACCTGGAAAAACAAATGATGTGTTCATACCTAGCACAGCTTTAACTGTGATTTATCCGGTGGAATGTGTTACGCACTTCTCTAACACCATGTTTGAACCAGAACCACTGTTTTAAGCAAAGTGTGGGTGTGTATTTTAAAACCCAGCTGGATTGCATCTCTGCTTCAAGCTGTATTTTCTGGCTTATGTGTCGTCACTTACTTTTCTGTGAATCTCGTTCTTGGCTACCTGCAAAGACATTAAGACAGAAATGGTTGAAATGCCTACTACTCTTGAGAGCAGATATATCATGTTTTTAAGGATACATCTTTGACATTCAGGTTTTTGTAAAGTGGCTTGTTAACATTAGTGTCAGTCGGTTTATGACATGGCCAAAGCTCTTGTGTTTTTTTGTCTTGACTTCTTTAAATTTGTGGTTATCAACCGGTCTTGAAAGGATTGAACTGTGACAATCTCAGAGGTCACAAAAAGTCAAACAATGTGGTTTGTGTGAAAATAGGCAAAGGTAGACAACATTTTGATGATCTGTAAGACTAAAACCTTTACAAACAGGATATACTCACGGCAGAGATTGTCCACACAGGTGCCTTTACATCCAGAGCAGCCTGCCCCTTGATTTTCATATGGTCGCCTTCTGTTCACATTACCCCTGCACAAGAAACCATCATCCAAGTTAAATCACTTTCCCATATTCTATGGAGCATGTTTTTGACTTCCCTACTCTGTCTGTGGCTCTCAGCTCCAAGCCCACTGGTTCCTACTGAAGATGTAAATCTTTACAAATGGCCCATAAATATATACTTTTTGTAATGCTCAGTAATTTCTTAAAACAACTCGTGACTGTAATTTCGAGCAAATGTTACTCAAACATGAATAAATTGTGTATTTGTTGGTAACTATTTTTAGCAGTGGATTAATACACATTTAGTGCTCTAGTGATTATTTACAGTAGCAGAACAGCGTGTGATTTGTTGATACTAAGGAAAACGTAGAATACTGACACCCTTATGCTTTACTTTAGTGAACCTTGCTAACGTGAACATCACTTTTTCCACATGAAACCAGGGCTGAAACCTTGCCTGCCCACAGCTTCAAACACCAGCAGAGAAATGTTAACAAGTAGGGCATGCAGGAGGCATTTAATGTCATCAGAGAAAAATACACATTTTAAAATGTTGACAAGACAGGTGACACTTTTTGTAAACTATGATACAGCATACCTTGACAATGACAATACCTTGTCAGTGCACCCCTTAAATGTAAGTAAAAGTCTGTATTGGTAGATGTGTTCAACTTACGCTGGAGCATAGTTGCATACAAAAATGACACCCTCTTTAGAAGCAAATTCTGTGTTTTTGACACCGTTCGGGCACAGCTGGGCGGCACAGCCAACCTTGTAGGTGCTTGCCCACACAACCTGGAGACAACAAAAGTGTTAAATTGTGCAATGCAACCAAATATAAAACATCATGAGCAGTTCCTCTTTATTTGCCCTGATCTATGTGAAAGATTTCACCACAAACGTGTTATTGGTATATTTCCACAGAAAAGTACACATACCTGTGTGTAGTGGCCACAGACATTTGTGCAGACATTGGTGTTGTAGTCATAGACTTCTTTTTCATCCACCCAACTTTTTATGGCCCCCAACACATCAAAATATGATGGTGGGTAGCCTGCCCATATGTTTTCTCCTACAGAGGAGAATGTAGGGTGCATGCGGCGGACTTCTTTGAGGTAGGTGTTGTGTTCAAACACACAGTGCCTTGCCCATGCTCTTGCAGTAATGGCCAAGCCCTCATCCCATGTCTGAATGAACAGAGATTAACAATATGAAGCAGCTGTCCTTTATATTGACCCAACTCTTTTTAAATTATGTTTTAAAGGGTTGGTTCATCCAAAAAAATGTCAAATCCGTGTGGTATTTGTCCAGGTTTTTAAAAGTTATTCTATACAATGGAGGCGAATGGAATTCAGAAAAAATGCATAACAAAGTTGAACAGCAGTGTGTCTTTTCCCAAATGGTGTCCTGGTTACTTTGGATAATCCACAGGCCTCACAAGTTGAAAAGGTTGGTGATGAATTATTTTTTAAATGTAATTTTTCACTGCATTGAGCATTGCAAATGAAAATGTCACACCAGAAAATGTCACAGCAAAACTCACTGCTCGCCTTCGCAAAAGAGGGTCTACTCACAGAACAAACTGGTGAACTGCTGTAGCTGGCCTGTCGAGCTAACAGCTGCTAAGAAGCCGGGAACATGCTAAATGAACTGTACTTATATAACGCTTTTCTAATCTTTGCGACCACTCAAAGCTTCACCCATTCACCCATCCCACCCCTCTGGGTGGCAGTATAGGGTCCCAAGGGTCTTTGCAAGTTTTGTTTTGTAGTGTCTTTTAGCTGCCATATGTAGGCTGCAGTAACTTTCCCGTTTCTTGTTATTGTGTTTTTGTTGTTTTGCTGTCGTTTGTACAGTACGTTTCTCCCATATTTTCGTTTTTCTTTGTATGCTGCACAGTGTTGGGTAGTCTGGGTTGCTATGTAAGTAGTGTCGGCATAAAGCCATATACTTGCGGTTGGTTTAAAAAAATATAAACAGGCCAGGGAGTTGTTTCCACTATACCGGAGTGAAAGCTATTCAATCCAGACCTCCCCCCAGTGCGGACACAACGCTGTGGAGCTAGGTCTGGCTACACGAGACTAAGTGTTGGGTAACGTTACTTTACAAAAAAAAAAATTTTCTCCCAATTGTACTTGTCCAATTCCCCCTGTTAAGCTGTCCTGGTCGTTGCTCCGCCCCCTCTGCCGATCTGGGGAGAGTTGTAGACGAGCACATGCTTCCTCCAACACATGTGAATGTGAACCGCTTCTTTTCACCTGACAGTGAGGAGTTTCACCGGCAGGATGTAGCGTGTTGGACGATCACACTATTCCCTCCAGTTCCCCTCCCCCCCAAACAGGCGCCCCGACCGACCAGAGGAGACGCTCGTGCAGCGACCAGGACACATACCCCTATCCAGATTTCCCACCCTCAGACACGGCAAATTGTGCCTGTATGGACGCCCGACCAAACACGGGATCGAACCTGCGGCCCTCGTGTGTAACGTTACTTTTAAAAGTAACTTGTTACATTACAAGACAACTGTCACAAAATCTTGCTGCGTTACAGCGTTACTTACTTAGTGAAAAAAACATACTTGTTGGAGTACTTTTACGTTGCCAAAAATGAAAATGGAGGGTGCTAAGCCTACTGTGCATCTACATTTGAATGTATTGATTCTACCATCATTATAGCCTCATATACGGCCCATAAAGTTCAACTCTGCAGGCTAATAACAGGATGACAGACGCAATATCCACTTTACAGCTCCATTATGTTTGATTAAGTAAACTTAAATCATTCAGAGGGTACCAGGGTACCACGCATATGCACTAACCAGTCCATAGAACATGTACATTTTTTTTGCAATTCAACTGCAATGAAAAAAGTTGAATTACTGGAGTACATGAAAGTAAATAGAAAGCAAGGGTACCTGACGGCACCTGTGCAGCCTTTGGCTCCTGACGATCTGACAGTGAGGCATATTAGGCACAGTTGCCACTATGAAAACGATAAAACACAGGCTTGTATATCTTACAGTACTTCAACTTGCAGTTAATAATGTTTAGCTACTTACTTTCACGATGTAAAGGCTGTCCTCTCTGCCATCTCGCTAGCTGAGCTACACACTGACACAACCGGAGCTTCTACTAGTATGCAGTTACATGTTACACTCCAAGGAAAAAAAACAGAAAACATGAGAATGAGTCTGGGATTTTTTTTTTTTTTTTTTGTGGCACCGAAAGGAACAGGGAAATACGGTAACATTTTAAAAGTAACGGATTGCTTATTTGAAAACGTAACTAGGATGCCCGGGTAGCGCAGTGGTAGATTCCCTGCCTACCAACACGAGGGTCGCCTGTGTGTTGCCTCCGGCTTAGTCAGACGTCCATACAGGCACAATTGGCCGTGTCTGCCGGTGGGAAAGCCAGATAGGGGGGAAGCCCCCCCCCCCAAAAAAAAAGAAAAAAGAAAACATAACTAAATAGTGGTTTATTTGAATTGCAAAATAATGCATGACGTTACTTGTTACAACAACAAAAAGTAATCGGAGTACTCTAATGCGCAACTTTGTAACGCGTAATCCCCAAACACTGATGCTGCATCTGAATTGCCCTCCAGGGACAATAAAGATTTACTCATTTTAATTTAATTAACTCTTCATTCCCTCTGCATTTTGAAGATGTTTGCTATGAGTCAATGTGGCAAATTTATGTGTCCATGTTCACTAAAGTTGAACCTTACATGAAAGATTTGTGATTTACTTCACACCCAAAGTTATGAATTAGCATTCATTTCCTTGGTAGTCCAGGGATTTAAACCATCAGCCTTCCAGTCTCGAGCCGCTACTTTACCATTCTAAAACAGAGGGCTGACAAAATAATCACTTCATTCACTTTTTACTCCGAGCATTACATTAATGTTACTTCAGAGTTTTGAATCCTTATCCCCCAGATGTTAACATTATTTTGTCGACCCATTGTGGTGTTGGTGAGGTCACTTTACCACTGCACTTCTGTCGTGCGTCTATGATAGTGAGAAAGATGGTGAGAAATCAAAGTGCTCATCATGCTTACCATGTACAGCATGTCACTTGCAGGGGGACTGACAGATGATCGCGCCTTGTTGTGTTCCCTCACGCATTCATCAATGAACTTCCTATCAGTGATTTCTGCCAGTGAGACTGAACACACCCCTGAGTCCAGGATAATCCAGGCCCACAGTAACATCTTCACCACACTCCACATGCTTCAAAGAATAAAACGCCACAGGCAAAGGTACAGAACCGTGGTGTGTGAAATCCACTTGCCTCTGTCAAACTGGAACAGGAAGTTACACTCAAGAGGAACAGGATGTATGTGCTTCTTTTTGAGAAGTGTGTTGCAAGTGCATGTGCAACTCGGGTGTTTTTCACACCATGTGCACAATTAAGTTGTGTAGTAGTTTGATGTAGTGAGGTAGAAAAGTGGATGAGAAATGGGGCTGAATATGCATTGCATGCATGTATGCAAAGGTTTTTAGTCAGTTTTACTTGGTTGCTTGTGATTGCAGCCTGATCATTTTTGTTATGCACTGCCATTCACTGTGTTTACCCATAGACTGTATAAAACATGGACGTAGTCTCCATGACGTCACCTATAAGTTTCTGAAGAGCCAAAATGAAGTTCAATGTGGGTGGCCCCGGCTGTCATCATCTTGGCCGTGCCTGACGTCGCCTGCTCCCAGTTAATCCAAAAATGCGCAAAGAGGAGGAGCATGGAGAGAGCTGAGGCGGGCCGAATGAAGCCTGGCTCGAAACTACCAACCTAGTGAAAGCTAACAAACTAGACTTAGAAACTAGCTGGACAGGCAGCCTGGAGATGTAGGCTGCCCACGTGCATGTGTGCGTGCGTGTGTCCTGGAGATACCTACTGTAACAGGAACTACCACAGAGGTGGTTTTGAGTACTTTGCCAGGTTTATATTTATTTCTGTCTGCAGACAGATTTTGTCACTGCGATAGCATCACAACCGTGCCAGATGCAGTCAAAACTTTACAGGTGTGTGGTTGAGAACAGAATGAATGCTGAGGTCGAAGATGGGTGTGGTCCAAGCAATGGTGCCAGAAGTAGGTGGGTAGAAAGTAGGGAAGGCCTTGACCCCATGGATGTATAATAAAAACTGGATACAGCGTCCGAGGCAGAGCCTCATTCATTCCTATGAAAGCTGCTCAGGAGCGCATGAAGCAGAGAAAACTCTACTTCCGCATGTAAAAATACCCGGATCATCCGGTCTACTTCCGCATCATTGGGCCCACGCAAGCGTGCTCGATCCCGATCGTGCTCGCTGCTCGCTCGCTCACAGAACGACAGCTTCCGGTTCTCGCCGGCTCGTCTTGGATAAGCTAACTAGCTGCTAGCAAAACTACAACCTAAAAAGTTGTTTATTAACGTAATCATTGCCTGAAATTCAAGATTAAAGCGACGGGAGACCTCGCGACTAATTGTAGCTTCAAACAGAGATGATTTTTTATTTTTTTGTGATCATCGATTTTACAAAGAAACACTTTGTTTTTTTTTGCCTTTGGACGTTACTGCTGGCCCGGCTGTACCCGAGACTTCTGCAGATTTTCACCCGACTTTTACCTGACTGCTGATAAATTCTCTGATTGACCATCAGAACGGATACTGGACAATATCTACAGCTAAATACTGCTACAATATATTCATATTTAAAAGGACAAAATTATGTCCAACAACCAACATCTACCCAGATGAGGGGGGGGGGGTCTGTATACTGATATCAGTAATGTTATATAGTATATCTGTTAAAAAACTTTTATAATTTAGCTTTTAATTAATTTGACCCCTTCTTAATACCAGTGGTAACATTACTCTTTTGATATTTATCTTATATTTCTTAACTTGTTTTGATGGCTTTATATGTTTAAAATTGTTTATTTTTTATTTTTTTCACTATCAAGTTAGTATTATAATCCTACTTTTGTAGGTATTTATTTTGCTCTTTTTTATTTTTTTGCCTCCAGTTCTTGAATTGTTTCTCTTGTAAAGCACTTTGAGCTGCATTTTAGGTTCTGAAAATGGTGATGGTTTTTAAAAAAAATAATGTTTTTTATTATTATGGCTTATCGTCTTACAGAGCTTTGATGTGTTCAATTAAAAATGTTATTAGTCCTAATGATTTGTTAGGTGTTGACCTTTGCCTTTTTCCAGAAATATCTAATCATGTTCAGAGTTAATATTTCTCTCCTTAATATTACTCTTACTAATATTTCTCTCCTGACTCTTCAGATCATTTGGTTCTGCAGATATGTACAGTTGTGTATCATCCGCGTAACTATGGAAACATTGTGCTGTCTGATGATGTCACCAACTGGCAGCATATATAGTGAGAATGTTACAATGCCCGAGAGGCCGGAGGCAATGAGAGACACTATCCAGGTGGAGTTCAAAAAAGAAACATTTTATTATTATTTTAGCACCGTGCATAGAGATTCTCAACATTTACTATACCAAAATATAGCCATATTTACATAAAAACCATCACCAAAATATCCATGCTCTTAATAAATTTGTACACCCCCCCCCCCAAATATCCCAAATAAATACACATAAATATACTAGGGGTCACCAAAGCTTCACAGGGGGTCGCAAGGACATCTTGATTTTAAGGGGCGTAAGACAACTTTAAAAAATATATATATATACAGTTCAATTCAAAACATTTTAATTGGGGCAATTTGCAGAGGCAAGTAGAGTAATAATACGCTTACACAACATAGAAAAATTTAAAAACAACAAAAAAAATTCAAGGATAACCTGTACACATGATTATAAAAACGTAAATGCAGAAATAGCTGTATACATTATATCTATTATACATGATATATCAGCATTTCATTCATTTCTGTGAAGAAAACTAAATGAAAGTGTTTTTTTGTGATTATTGTAATAAGTTTGGATTTTTATTTTCAAAACTGTATTAAAAGTTCCTAAAAAAATGACAATATTCACAGGAAATAATCTGCTAAAAAATCATCCAAATGTCTGGTTTTACACAAACGTCCTGCAGTTATTGTGTTCACTATTTGGGTTTATTGTACAGTTTATCAGTTATGTACTGTTATTGTTATTGATTGTTATGCATTGAATATGATATGAAATATCCATAAAATATGTCACTTAGTCAGGGCTCGTCAGTTTACTCAATGATACTCAAATTTATTTCACCTCTTTATCACTATATTTGCATGTGTGTTTAATTACCAATCATGTAACCTAATTATCAACATCAGAATCAGAATCAGAATCAGTTTTATTGCCAAGTAGTTTTCATGTACAAGGAATTTGTCTTGATGTCACGGTGCATAACAAGAAA
>JAOVVB010006745.1:0-16983 GCA_028570985.1 Heterobranchus longifilis | reverse complement strand
CACACTTGTGTCTTTTGGTTGACTCACTGTCAACGCAGTCTGCTGTGTGTGTGTGTGTGTGTGTGTGTGTGGAGCAGAGGAAAAAGACAGGGAAGTTTGTGCATACATGCTCTCAGGTACTGAAATTTGGCACCATTTGATTAAAAGTGAATTGGTACCTACAGGTACATAATTTGGTCTGTACAGAGTTTGGCACCCAACCCTAGTACAGTACTTCCGTCTTCTTTGTGCTGCTTGTTCGGACAAAGTTGTTGCAAGCTGAGGAGAAACGGTCCATACCGTCCATAACCAGTAGTTTTGTTGCCTAAACATAACAAAGTTAGCCTGGCATCGGCAGACTAATTTGCATACTTGATTTTTGGTGGATTGGATAATTTGTGGTGAAAGTGGCTGACGGGAAAAAAATGGCGACCTGGTCGCTAATTTCTAATTACTGCTACAACGTACACTCTAATGTGTTTCTGAAAATATTTTAGGCGAGAAATAGACAATATAGTAAAATAATCTTGATTCATATTTGATCAGCGCTGCCTAGTTTGATCATTTGATGTGAGTTTCTGCTGAAAGTCGCCAGTTAACATGGTAGCTCTTTTTTTCATAACACCAACATGTAGTCGGCACAAACTCTCATTTTACAGCAAAAACAGAACATTAAAATATGTTTCTGTTTCTGCGAGAAAAAGGCAACGTAGTAACAGAATCTTGATTCATATTTTATCACCCTTTCCTAGTTTCACAGTTTGGTGTGAGTTTCCTGAGCATTGTGTGAATGTGTACCGGCAGCAGCCATCTTTGTTGACAAATGTCTGCCTCACGGTGCTCCTCTGTGACAGAGGATGATTGACAGAGGCCTCATATGAGATAAACAGTTGCGATTGGATCTACAAGTTTTTACTCGATGGAAATCTGTCTGAACGGGAGAGAGGTCTGGGATTCCAGGCTCTAACAAAGTAGTTTTGGTGCCTAAACCTAACCAAACTGCGACCGTTTCACAATGTAAACGATGTGTTTGGTTTTAAACCACGACCGTTTAGGCACCGTTTAAAAAACGTTTAGGTTTGAGGACGGAAACGCTCCTGTGGGTTGCATTTCCTGCCACGGCATGGGGCGCTACATTTAGTAAATGCTCCTGTCTGTCGTTTGGGAGGGTGAACAACCTGTGCGGTCGTACGATTTGTTGGATTTGTTGGCATATTGTATTGTCAGTGAGCGGCATGTTAGTATGCTGATGTCAGCATTTATTTCAAAGCACCATTGTGCGCAAGCACCGCTTAAGAGAGCTGCTATAATGGTATTTTTCCCCACTTAATTTTGTCACCATTCCTATTATATGCTTTATTATGCACTAAACATGAGCAAATGTGCAGTTACATTACATCAGTAATATGATGCAGTATATCCAAATACAGTTGGACACAGCAGGTCTGCTCATTACACAAACTTTGCTTCTGAGTTGTTGTTTATTCGCCAGACACAGTCAGCACTAAAATTATTCATTTGGAGATATTTTTAATTCACAGCCAGATGTGATTTGTTTCCCGCTGTAGGACGTGTTGACAGCCGTGTGCAGATGAAGCTATCTTTGTGTAGTCAGAATTCAGCAGCTCACTGCAGCAGCAGCAGCAGCAGCAGACGTCACCTGCTCCGTCTAATATCTAATTTAATCAGGAACCGAAGCTCATCGCTGCTTACTGAAGCTACATGCTCACCGTGTCCACAGAGGCAGCCTTAACACTTCATCATAATGCACTATTGACTTGAAGGAAATGATTAATAAATGCGACCTGGGGCAAAGTCATCCCCTTTTTAATGACCTCCTCATATCACACTGAACTCACAGGTAGCCAAGCGTAATGCACTGCATCATTACCCTCGTAATTGATTCGTGTCATTGCCCTTGAATTGATTTGTGGGGAAATTGTATAATTGTCAGATTTTTTTTTTTTTTGGATGTCCAACGGCGTGAAGCACATAGTAGCTTTATACAGTAAAAAAAAACCCGATGATTTATAGCCAGGTAAAAAAAAAAGTGAGATTAAGTCACGTTTATCGGGACGGCGGCGTGCGTTAACAGGGAGGACAAAACTGTATAAACATCGGCTTATCTGTGACAAAAGAATGGACAAGAAATGATGTGGCCGAGCAATTTTCACTGACCTGTGCAAGCGAAATGGAGCATTAGGTTGATGGTTTTTTAAAAAACCAGACAAACTCTGACATCAGATGTCAAGGGAAACCTGGAGAAAGAAAGATGATGCAGATTCCAGAGGTCTGATATGAAGACTTTCTCCTCTACCATCTCCCTGAAAGTTGCGACCCTCTCCGGGACCCCAGATTGGACACCAATGTTAACACACACACACACACAAAAAAAAAAAAAAACCCTCTACGACATTTAACACATTTTTTTCCCCTCTATCTCTCAGCTGTCTGATGGCGATGTTCCGGTCCGGTGTGCTGACTTTAAGAGAGCCGGGCAGTTTGTCGAGAACCCAGGGGGTTCTCTGACATGTTGTGTAAGTAGCCAAGCCCTTTGATGGATGACTCTTATTTTCTTGTCAACCTCAGACTACTTTTATGTTTATCTTGATATCTTCTTGATGGGCTTTCATTTATCCAGTACAGACTGGACAAGCACAGGACAGGAAGGAAGGGAGAGAGAGAGAGAGAGAGCGAGAACAAGAGAGTCAATCAAAGAAAGACAAACGGAGCCAGACGGACAACGAGAAGAGAAAAGAGAAAGACCTGCGGTGATTGAACTGAAGGTAAACCGTTGTACGGCAGGTCACACGGACAATCAGTGCTGATTGCTTTTAGCCAGGTATCCATCCAAATGTATTGCAAATTTGCCGAAAATCGGCAAAAGAAAATGCAAATGAATGCTTGTTTCGTTCCACTACCGTGATGCGATCATTAGGAGTTGATTCGTCGAGATAAGCAGTCGGTGGCGCCCAAGTTTTGGAAATTAGCACCCGCCACAAGTCAAATGCTGGTAAAATATGCAAGTGCAAGCTGCTAGATTTGCTTCACTCATCAGCCCAAAAACCCAGTGGTAATCTACTGAGTGGCTGGTAGATTTAGGAATCCATCAGCCATCAGTGGCAGGTGGACAAAAATTAATTTCCATCCCAGGTGGCGCCAATTCTCCAGTCGGAAAACCATTATAGCCTAAAAACGGTACAATACCGGTATCTCTACCTCAATGTGTTAATGTTACTGATATTAACAGCGTGTCATCTTCAGAAATAAAACCTCCGCACCCTGTCCCGGTTAACGAAACGGACTGTCCAAGTCTCTCCAAGGAGTAACTTTACAAAACACGACAGGTTAGCGAGTAAGCTAGCTGGCTAACCAGCTGATAGGATGGTAATAAGCTGCTATATGAGATACGTAGTCTATCTCCACAGCACGGTGTCCGCACTGGGGTGCAGGTCTGGACTGAATGTCTTTCACTCTGCTATAGTGGAAAAACTCCCTGGCCTGTTTGTATTTCTGTAAACCAATCACAATCGTCTTGGGCGGCGCTACGCAGCGAAGGGACTTTGAGAACCACACGAAGAGGAGGAGGGACTTCCTGGAAGTACTTCCTGAAGTAAGGCTTTATACCGGCACTGTTTACATAGTAAGCCAGACTATTGCGTAACTCACGGAAATTGTGTAACAAACGTCGTTATTTTTAATCCAAACCACAATGTTTTTTTCCTAAACTTACCCACCTAGTTTTGTTTGAATTCACAAAACTGCGACCGTAGTGAGGCGTCATAGTTTGGCGTATAAAAGTGACTGTCCATAAAGATTTCTGGGGAAAAATCGTGTGATTTATACGCTTTACGATGAGAATGTTGATCTCTGCTACACAGGAAACCTACAAATGTAACATATCCATATCCGGTTTGCAGAAACGTACAATGGCAACATTTATTCCGGAGCACTTTGTCGCATTTTGCTTTTGTTGATCTCCCAATTTTTCCACCTCACCCAAGCGTGAAAACGTTTTTTGCGATATTTCAAGATTTTTTCAAATTTTTGGTGTTTCCACTTTGGTGTTTTGAAAATTGAAAATGTGCATAAAAACAGCTGGATGGAAACACACCAATTTTTCTGTAGAAATATGTGAATTATGTGCCATTTTCTTCAAAATACTGAAGACAGCTAAGCCTCAGCAGCTGCCGAATTTAGTATTCACTCCCTTGACCGTCATTTGACTCACACAGCATCTCATTCACCTTCGTAGTCAGAAGCCCTGCAGGCCAGAGATCGAGTGCGGTTCACACTTTCCCTCCGTGTAGTCATTACTGCTTCACATTTGGGCAGAGCATGCACCGTTGGAGAAGCTCTCATTTTCTCCAAGTAATTCTGTGGTATTCATTTGGGCCCTGTGGTTGTTACTTACTTGATGAGCAGCACTCCCCCGCTCCACCCAGGGGAAATTTAACCACCTCACATTGATTTTCAAGGCCTTCCATCAACTGACCTTAAAAATATCTTGAGCATCCTCATGAGCGCTCCCTAAAACACAGAGATTATGTCTGTTCTCACCGCCACGCTGTCTCTCAGAGACACACTGGCACTAATACTCTGAGTTAGTACTATTGAACTGCTTTAGCCTCTCATCTGTGAGGGGCCACAGCTCCCTAGTGCACATATATGAAATCAAAAACTCATCTTACACTGCATGCTATATGCTATATGCTTTGGTATTCTGAAAGTGCTGTATGCATGAGATATTTCTTGGTATCTCATTGCATACTGCAGGGGTGTCCAAACCTTTTTGAAAGGGGGCCAGATTAGATAATGTGAAAATAGCTGGGGGCCACATTAGATAATGTGAAAATACCTGGGGGGCAGATTAGATAATGTGAAAATACCTGGGGGCCAGATTAGATAATGTGAAAATACCTGGGGGCCAGATTAGATAATATGAAAATACCTGGGGGCCAGATTAGATAATATGAAAATACCTGGGGGCCAGATTAGATAATGTGAAAATACCTGGGGGCCAAATTAGATAATGTAAAAACACCTGGGGGCCAAATTAGATAATGTGAGAATACCTGGGGGCCAGATTAGATAATGTGAAAATACCTGGGGGCCAGCTGCTTCTTGCATCATATGGGTTATTTTAAAAAAAAACACACATAGAATACAATTGTACTCCCAGAATCTAATTTTAAGTGCCATACTAATACATGTACATGAATTTATTTGATTAACCAATATTGTGTGGAGGGCCACATATAGTATATTTTCAGAGACAAGCTGGGAGCCGTTTAAAATCTGTCCAAGGGCCGCATTTGGCCCCCGGGCCGGACTTTGGACATGCCTGGTTTACAACAACGCTAACCCAGGAGATAAAAGAAATTAAGTTTGGAGGAGAAAAAAAAGGTCAATCTGAATACGGAAGGAATTTTATATGGTTTCCAATGATGAATTAACATATTACATGACAAGAAATTATATTATTACACTATCAGTCACAACATATTGAGCTTTATTACATTTTTGACCTAGTTAAGTGCAAAATACAGTGCTTAACACTTACTGTATAATATGATTGCAAAGTGATTACACGATTGAGTTCTCCAGGATTTCGTGTGTAACTAGCATGTGGGATTTAGAGAGTAAGATGGGTTTAACCCATTTGAAATGGTCTACTTGGTCCCATTTTGCCTGGCAGGGTGAATCCATTCAAGAAAATTAACTGCATTCATTGGGGAGATGAAGCCTTGGTGTTAGTCCCCTCCACTGTGCACCTTTACATCACCCATTGACAATCCATTTATGTAATCTAATGGAACTTTTGTCTTATTGCCAAACAATACCGTACCCTATATTTCTTTGTGCTCATTTAAACTCTTGGTGCCGATCCATTCGCTTTCAGCCGGAGCAGCTGCTGTATCTCAGTTTGTTGTCCTAAACGCAGTCTTCCACAACAAACCATAAACAAACCATTTAGTATTCTCCATCGCAGCACTTTGTAGGTTTATCACCGAATGATGCAGCACCCCTGAATTGCTTCACACTCCACCCTATAGTCAGTCGACACACCATTTATTTCTTGAGCGGCGCGTTTTGGGGCGCCAGTCAGTTTGACTGAGCATTTTGAGAAAGGTCTCTGGTTAATGAAAACTTCATCAAGCTGCTGTCAGTTATACATTTGTTAAAAAAAAAAGAAGGTAAACACTGAGCCTTTTTAATGACTATCTCATACCCCTCCCTCACTTTGCAGCCAACCGACCAAAGAGCCTGCTGGTGTACATCAATCCCTACGGAGGAAAGCGGCGCGGGAAGCGTATTTACGAGCAGAAGGTGGCTCCGCTGTTTCGCCGCGCCTGCATCTCGGCCGACGTGATTGGTGGGTCCCTATCAGTAGCGTTCCTTAACATTTAAATAAAAAATGAGTCTCGATGGCCGCCATATAGATCTCCACTGCCACTGTGGTCTCTCGGAGGGACCGGAGAGGCTTTGCAAGGATATGATTTGGCTTATGGCGCCATTAATCATGCCACCACCTTAATGGAAGCTGTGATAGTTGATAAGCTTGGGTATCCAAACACATCTATTATTCAATAAGTGTTTGCCACAGCTACACATGGTCTGGGGTATTGATGGTCCATCAGAGTGAATGCTATTCACTCTGGGCTTCCTACAGCTGCTGTGAATTGCAGGTTTGTATTTGTTTTGATATTATATGTCTGAAAAACAGATTTACTGTTGAAATATGGTTTTTGTTTTTGTGGGCCCAGGGCTCATTTTGTGTGCTAATATACAATAGCTGAATTAGGCTGTTTTGGGCCACTGTGCCTTTTTCTGAACATTAATCTGCATGATAGGCTTCCAGTGAATGTTTCAAAATTGCAGTACTTTTCCTTGTCTTGTATTTCAAAAAATGCCAGTAATGGCGTGCTTGTTGTGCCAGTCAGGCCACAGAGTTTATTAGTTGTTTTGTCCGTACATTCCCTTTCATTGACATTGTACTTGCCGTTTGATTTGTTTCCATAGTTACAGAGCGAGCCAATCATGCGAGGGACCACTTGAAAACGGAGGCCAATCTGGATAAATATGACGGGTGAGTACTCAAGATAGGTAGCTGCTGCTATCAGGTTTTCAACACTGGTTCTTCAGCGTGACACAGAGTCGACTCTCGTCTGTTCAAACTGTAATAAAGCCTTTGAGAGACTCTACCGTGTGCTGTGTATCAATTATCGCATATTAGCAGTTTCTTAAGAAGGCCTGTTGTGCTGTAATCTGTGTTGTGTTAATAATCGCTACAGACAAAGCCCTGTGTGTTTTCTCTCACTCACCTAGTTTCATTCTGATGATCTCAGACGTTGACCTGCATTTCCTTGTACAGAGTTTTTGTAGCCTGGGACATATGATGCCATAAAACCTGTCTGTCTGAATCTGGATTTTTTGCACGCTGCAGTTTCGAGGCAGAACTGCTGAACCATGGTGTTGACATTTTTTGCTCATATGTCTTGTAGCAACTAAAAAACAACATGGTTGAAAACTTGATTTTCACCGGAGGGGGCGGGGTCTTTAAAATCACTTACAATAACTGTACAATGACTCTAAATCTACGAATCACTCACATAGGTCACATGCGTTTATGATTTCAACAATTGTACATGATGCTGCAGCTCACGACTGAGTAAAAGGAGCTGAACATAAAGGGGCATTAATAACGTGAAAGGTTTTTCCTGCCGAGTGCCCCGCCGTCTGCAGCTTCTATTCATCAGCTATTCCGTCCAACAGAGCAGGGTTAGAGTCCATTATGCTTTTACCCTGCAGTTCATATCATTTATAGGTCCATTTCTGTAATGTTTTGATATGGACTTAAAAAGGGTGTAATGCTGGGTGACACAGTGTGATAGTCCTATTTACTGTTACACCTGCTGCCCACTGGTATTATTGTAAAGGTTTTCTGGCGATGTACTGTTAGTCGTTTTCTCATGAATCTGTGCTTTATTGCAAACGTGTAATCCACTCAGGCTCCCTGTATGACTCGAAACTACCCTCAACAATGTTCAAATGTATCAAATTTGTGTAAATTGTTGATATTATTTGTCTGTCCAGGGTGGTGTGTGTGGGTGGAGACGGGATGTTCAGTGAGATCCTGCACGGGTTGGTCACCAGGACCCAAACGGACAACGGCGTGGACCAGGACCAACCAGATACTGAGTTGGTGCCGTGTTCTCTGCACATAGGAATCATTCCTGCAGGTGAGCTTCGGTCAGTCGGGGTTTGAAAACAGCAGGTGGTAATGATCTCTGAACGTCATTAGAGATGCAACGATATGAAAATTTCATATTATAGTGACCAAAATTCTCATGGTTATCAGTCTTATCACGGTATTATTAAAGTGCGCTGTTTTATATTTAAAAAAACACAAATACATAGCAGTGCTATGCACTTTTTGTTTGCACAAACAATAAAATAATAACATGTAAAAAGTAAATATATGAAAACCATATCAAATGTGCATTAACATTGGTGATTGAGTGCATTTGAGTATATGCAATGATTCATTTATGCACAATTGACATAAATACAGATGAGTCTTCAGAAGACAGTCATGGTAATTGCAATGAGAATTGAGTGAGATATCAAAAGCGCAGCAGTCAAACATGGTTTTAATGATAACTAAAAATTGAACGGTATTACAAATCATTGGGGAATTTTAACGCAGCTATCATTAAAACCGGTAACCGTTTCATCCATAAATGTCATATTAAAGGAATTTAACTTTGGTGTTTATCTAGTTTTGTTAAAAGCTTTAAAGGAATAGTTTGTTTTGGGAAATATGCTTATGCTTTTTTTTTTTTTTTTGCCAAGAGTTACATGAGAACATTGATACCACTCCCATGTATTTTAAGGTGACCAGATTTCTGGAAAAAAAAGGGGACATTTCCAGTTTGGTGATCAATATATCATTAAAATAGCTAAAATTATGTATGAAACAATGAAACAAAAAAGGGGGACAGTTGCGGTTTCATGTATTTTGCTGCAAACACACAAGACAAAGTAAAGAAACTGCATCAGGAGAGACTGGAGAGATGTGGTCCAAAGTACACTGGAGCACACAGACTTGAGGCAGAAAACCTGACTAACGTTGACTAAGATGACTAACGTTTTGATGCCATGCACCTTCATCAGAGTCAAACAGCATCCTCTTAAATAACCTCCCCTAATTAGGAACTTCATCAGCACTGTCCAGAGAAACAGGGAGGGGACAATAAGCTGCATGTAGACAGGGTTTACAATTCTACAGAAAAGAGAAAAAGAAAACTACTCCCCTAATAAGGAACCCATACAGCATAAAGAAACTGCACTCTGTATGAATTACAAATGTATTCAAGTATAATTCTAGTCTAGAATTGCATGCATTTCTGGGCTCGTTATGTTGTTTTTCTATAAAGTGCACAGACTTCAGAAGTAAACATCAGCTTGTGGTGTAACTTCTCCAGAATCAAAGAAAAGGGGCTTCTTTTAAAGCTCACCAATTTGCCTTTACGTTCAGTCACACGTTTATAAAAAAGAATAAAGAAAACTAAGACCCCACTTCTCTTCACCAGCAGCCTTTGTAGAACATGTATATGCTGGCATGACACGTTATAATTTGCCTAAAGGACACGACTTTTACTTTTTCTCAAATGGAAAAACTCTTGCACCACTCTAACCATCACAGCTGAAAGCCCTGGGTTTACGCCCTGGGTTTACGCCAGTCTCTCACAGTTGTCAAAAGTGGGAAATGACTGCAGCCACAAAATGTACATGTATATTTAATGCAGCCCTCTGACACTGTATACCTTCAGATCTCAAGATAAGTGTTGCATGATGGATGTTTTTTTCCTAAATTGTACAGAAGAGGTGCTACTGCAGAGTTTCAAAAGAGGCATATAAATGGTCACTCCTGCATAGGAATCCCACTTAACAGAATTGTTATTGATGAGCTGCAGTTGTTGAGTTACAGAGAGAAAATCTCTATGGCAACAGGGCAGGGGGTCCAACCAAGGGCCTGCGGAGGGTCAATTATTCCAAGGGCCATGAATGGAAACATGCTGTGCAACATTTTGAAATCACTGTAATTTCCATGAGGATAGAAGCTGCGCGTGGAGACCAATATGAGGCTAGCCGGTGCGCAGCTTGACGGTAATAGCGGAGGGGGTTAAAGATCAGCTGGGGACACGGTAAATGACTTTTAGGCCAATTATTTTGCTTTTTGCAGATTAATTAAAATGTTAGGTGTGTAATGTCTAATCTTTTCATACAACGTATAAAGGTCTAACCTTGTCACTGCACTTCAGCGCAGATACGTTAAGCTGTCAGTGAAAACTCAGGGCCGCAGATGAAAGCTCTCAAGTAGATACAAGTTGTTCCAAAGATATTTTTAAATGTCAATGGTTATGCTATTTAATGCAAGGTCTTTAGTGGCTGGTTGTAAAGGTATTTGGTTTGCTTACATCAAGAGATAAACAAACCCACAAATGGCCAAGGCCAACCTCTCCTCAGTGCTTTTGAATTCAAAGCAGTTTTTTTCCCGTCCCTTTAAGAGCATGGTGTAAGCACAGGCATGTTGATAAGCAGTAGCTTAATTAAAAGCCACCTTCAGGAGTTTCTTCTCTACAACATAACTGCTGATAATAAGACAGGAAATGTTTATGAGAATAACAGTAGCAGAATTAACAATCCGTAAATTGCATGAAAAGATAAAAAACAATTGATCTGACTAACAATTATTGTCTGTGTAGTCAAAGCCTGATATCTTATTCCTCTGTGCCATAAAGCTCCATTGTTGTTCAGAAAACACATTAGCGAGCCCCACTGTTGCACTGGGTAACACTTCGCTTCATTACAATGAACATGGGCATTGTAGTTTATTTAAAGACAATCCCCCATACACTGGCCTGGTGCCTTAAATACTAGAGCACTAAATGTGTGTTAATTTGCAGCTAGTCTGGCTTACTATGTGAACCGTGCCGGGATAAAGCAGGCTGCCCGGAGACAGGAAGTCAACAACGGCAACAGCCTCCGAGTTATCAACCTACACGCTGAAAATGACACGTTTTGAAGATTTGGATCGTGCAATAAGGCAGGCCTGCTCCGTTCTTTCGGTGAACGATTGTAAAGATCTACAAAGAATAATGTTCACGACATTTTTGTGTAGGTGTTGCACCGTCCAGGACGATTAAGACTGGTTTAATCAAATACAAACAGGCCAGGGAGTTTTTTTCACTATCCAGGAGTGAAAGCGCATTCAATCCAGACTTTCCCCCAGCACGGACACAGGACTGTGGAGATAGGTCAGGCTACACGAGACTAAGCCGCAGCTGAAATTAGTCCCCAATAAATGCTCTTCACTACGACTCTTCACTACGACTCTTCACGATGACGCTTCACTACGACTCTTCACTACGACCTTCACTACGACTTCACTACAACTCTTCACTACGACTCTTCACTACGACTTCACTACGACTCTTCACTACGACTCTTCACTACGACTTCACTGACTCTTCACTACGACCTTCACTACGACTTCACTATGACTCTTCACTATGACGCTTCGCTACGACTCTTCACTACGACTTTCACTACTTCACTACAACTCTTCACTATGACTCTTCACTACGACCTTCGCTATGACTCTTCACTACGACTCTTCACTACGATGCTTCACTACGACTTCACAACAACTCTTCACTACGACTTCACTACAAATTTTCACTACGACGCTTCACTACGACGTTTCACTACAACTATTCACTACGACTCTTCACCACAACGTGGTTAACGTGAATTCAAACAAACGTATGTTTAGGCAACAAATCTACTTGGTTAGGTTTCAGAAAACATTGTGGTTTGGGTTAAAATAAAGATGTTTGTTGCATAAATTAACTTACGTAAGTTACGTACTCAACATTGACGTTTGGTTTCACACAGAACACAAACATCGGTCTCCTGGGTTTGTTGGACCCTCCGACCCGCTCTAAATGGACTTTCCCGTTCTTTATTATGTAGCCTTACTTCCGGAGCTGTTGCTCTGAGCGTCCAGTATTGACGTTACAGTTGAAAGCCCTGTGCGACTGGCATGAAATGACACGCGTAAAGCCAAAAATGTTTTGTGATAACAAGCAAAATGCTGTTGTTCATATGCCATTTCATGAAAATGCCCCAAAATTACATAAGGAAAAAAGACCTCACCTTTGTCAGTCATTAATCTTCCTTGACTGTGAAACAGTTTGTAACTTTCTATTTAAAAAATGGCGATAAAAGTAAAGTGTCTCTAACAATAGCAGGGGTTGAGCTTTTGCTCTACGGCCATACACTTTAATGCTTTGTAGATCTGTGCTTCTACGCCATCATCTTTGCCTCCTGCGTGTGATTCATGATTTTATCAATACAACAATCAATATCGCTGTCAAAGTTATGGTAATGTGTCCGTAAGATATCAAAGTCCTCTATGCCAAGGTTCAAATTAAGAGTCATGAACTCATTTATGGCCTTGTCACTGAGCTGTCAAACACATAACATGTTCTTTCTGTCAGATGTTTTCTCATTCCTGTACTACTGGTTTTAGCTTTTATGGTCTGAATGGGAATGTCAGTTAACCCTGACACACTGAAAGCAGCTTATTTTGATGAAAAAAACTAAAATGATATGTTGTTCAAAGGTCCACTTACTAGTTCGAAATGGTTCACTGCTGTCGTTATAAGACGCAGTCACAAGTGCAGCTATAAATAAATTCATGTGCTGAGAATTCAAACCGCAAAAACATACTTTTCGGGGCAGCACTAAAAAGCATCGAGACTCCATTGTTGTCCCTGAGATAAAGATGATTTCACTGCCAAGATGATCTTACTGGCGAGACAGTTTGGGGGGAAATGCAGATAAAAACTGGAGCTTCTCCGTTGAGGATATGCCTTGTGACAGTTTATGCTCTCTCCTCTGAATATGCCAACAGGCTACTGCGGTTGAGTAACTTAAGGGGAATAAAACATTGAACATCTGAGGACTGAACATCATTGAACATCTGTGTGCGCCACTTAAATCCATTCAAAGTCAGTTGGCTTTTACTGGGTAGCTTTAGAAGCTAGCATATGTCACCGTTTTTGCAAAATAGCAGGCAGTGCAGCGCTGTCAGGAGCAATCGGAAAGTGTTGGGATGTGATTATGAAGCTCGGAGAAGAAGCAAAAGGCCGGATAAGTGATATTCATAGAACGTGCAGGAGAATGTCAGAGAGGGAGCTCATCTTCATACTCATCTGTGTGTCCGTCGCTGAATGACAAGCCTGATCTCCTCTGTCACGCTTCTGTGAGCCAGCTCAAAACATCACTAGTTAGATTTCAGTCTCCTCTCTCACTTACTCTCTGTCTTTTATCAGCGGCAGTAAGTCCATTTCACCACTCCAAGATAATCAAAGTAGGGCATGAAATTACGCCATGTGGCGCAGAAAAAGAGATGGAGCCTTATTACCTCTCAAGTTGAAAGATTTAATATCAAATTCAACATTTCTCTCAAGGCAGGGGATGCCTCTTATCCCTCATTTGTTGGCTGAAGAGAGCTGATGATACCCCGGTCCCGGAGCTATCCTATTAGTTCACTTTATGACTCAAACGTCTCTTTACTTCCGTCTAATAAAATCATTCAACTGAATTCTTTGTACTTGGTTGCAGCTTTGAAAGTCATGTAACTTTACCAAGGACCAACTCTTTTATTGACTGATGAATTAAAGATGTACACATACAATATACATGACTGCAGCTTTACCTGCCAATAGAGTTTCACAACATGCCTGTACAGTCTGTTCTTATCACTGTAGACAGCAACACATACAAACTTTGAAGCCCATTACGTACTAAGAATATTAATGACACGATGCGTTGACTGTTCTGCAGAGTCCAGTAATAAAAAAGTACTTCTCAAAAAAATCATATTAATGTTGACCGATATGTGTTTTTCAATGGTCAATACCGATATTTAGAGTGATTTATAGTGCAGTTTTTTTTTTTTGCATCTGATAAAATAGCCTACAACAATTTAAAATCGCTGAACTTAAATTAACATTTATTTAACACTTATTCAGCAGATAGCAGCATATCTTTGTTTCTGAAATATATAAACTTACAGAAATAAAAACAACATTAGTGCACAGGACCACCAAGCAGCATCTCTTTGTTTTTGGTCCTTTTATAGATTTGCATCAGTCGTAATGTTTCGAGAAAAGTCGTAATTTTTCCAGAAAAAAAAGTAGGAATGATTACAGAAAAAAGTTGTAATGTTTCAAGAAAAATAGTAGTAATGTTTCAAGAAAAAAGTCGTAATGTTTAGAGAAAAAAGAATCTAATCGGCCTTGTGATCTGAGATAATCGGCCGATGCTGATTATCTCAAAATGTCATTAATCGGTCTATCCTTAATATCAATGTGATATTGTATCAGAAGGTTTGTAACTGTCACTGGTTGGTCTAACCAAACTCCACTCAGTCATTTATAGATTAGTCAGTAATTTCACAAAGATGAGAGATAAATCTGATTCACTTCCTGTCTGCAGCAATGGCAGAAGCAGTATTTTAAAAACAGGCACAACAAACTGGGTTAGGTCGACCGGCCAGACCAGCGTTGGTGCATGAGAATAAGGAAATTAGGAAAATATGCTTCTGTTAAAAGGCGAATCTTACTTATCCAGCAAAAAATTAACTAGATGGATTGGCAAACATTTTGTCCAGACTTTAGTTGGTCCCGCACCATGTGTCGCGATGACTTTGGTGATCCCCTGACTTTGATGATCTGGCCCCAACAAGATGCTCACATTTGTGGTTTGTGGTGAAATGTCTCGATAACTATTGACCTGATAGTCATCAGGCCACATATTTAATTTGTACAATTCCTTGGTTTATGACCAAATTAACAACGTTTATAATAAAAGTCCACAAAAGCACGCCCATCCAAACAGTTAAAAACTAGGTGCTGGACAGAAGAAGAGCTGGTTGCTCGAAAAGTCACAGTAGGGCTGCACGATTAATTATTCAAAGATCGTGATCTCAATTCAGGCATGTACACAATCTCATTTCTGAAGGACAATGATTCGGCCATATTTGCTTTGGGTAGCTGCATATTTAGAATGAGTGCTGTTTATAACAAAATTGCATAATGTGAATTGGAAAACAAAAAATGTTCTTGGGGGAGCACCCCCAAACCCCCCATCAAATACACCTAAGATTTCCTGAATCAGGACTGCACCATTCATTGAAATAAGACTGTGATGATCATATTGTTTTTACTGTCTGCACGAAGACAATATGGACTGCAATAAACATTTTTTTCTTTAAAAATTGGTGTCCCTAAGAATTGTGGGACAAAACTGTGATCTCAATTTTGAGTGTAAAAAATTGTGATTCTCATTTTGAGCAGAATCGTGCAGCCCTACATCACTGCGGTGGTAATACATTTATGTTTCATGGGAGCATAATCTAGTGTGCAGACTCTATTTTCGCAAATTAACAACGTTCCCATCAGCCCCAGCCAGGGCTGTGGTACTCGGGTCCGGTCTCCAGTCTTATTTGTGTATGCATCCTAGTCTAGCCAGTAGATATTTGCAAAAGTGTTTTCCAGGAAGTGTTAAAGTATGTGCATTCCAGTTATGTGGTCTTTCAAGTTTCTTTGTTGGCATAAGTTGTTGTTTTTAGAAAATTGACACTATCGGGTGGGACGGTGTCTACAACATTAACTTTTTTATTAGTACCACAGGGACACCAAAATGTCTTGTATATGTCTATACCAGGGCTATAATGGCTGAGCATCGACCTGTGTGTCTCTTATCCAACAGGGTCCACTGATTGTATCTGCTTTGCCACAGTGGGAACCACCGATCCAGTTACTTCTGCTTTACACATCATTGTGGGTGAGTAAGTAATTGAAAGACTCGTAGAGGTCTTGCAGCACGGTATGTGTCAGCGTGGCATCCTGTTTCACTTTTCTGAGATGTTATCAGTGTGGTGTGGGAAGCTACACACAACCTTTGAGTGGTTATTACAGCAACTGGTTTTAGTTTCATGTGTATGTTGCGGTAACAAAAGCAGGGAGTTGCTTTTTATAACTCTACTGTTTCTTGGCAGGTGATTCCCAGCCGATGGACGTGTGTTCAGTTCACCACAATGACATCTTTCTCAGATACTCTGTCTCGTTGCTTGGCTACGGTTTCTATGGTGATGTATTGACAGACAGTGAGAGGAAGAGATGGATGGGTCCTGCGAGATATGACCTGTCAGGTATGAGGGCTTTCTTTTTCTAAACTTAAGGGACTCTTCAAGCTAAGCCTACTTACACACTTTAACCTGTTTTATTTAACCCTTGGCTCACCGGCCTCTGAGCTCACTGGCCTCACATCACCTTTTTTAAATGTGAGGTAACCTGAAGTTTATCCCTGAGCTTGCCGTTTCTGCTCCGGGGTCCAGACTTTGGGGGATTAAAGATATAAATCTAACACACAGCCTCAGGCTTGTGGATTCAGCGCAAGCATTTGTGTAGCCCACTAGTGGGATTCAGTAACACCATCAAGATTTCTCTTTCCACTGGGGCTGCTCATAAATACGTGCACACAATGTACTGTCAGGTGCTTTAAATAAGGCATCAAGCTTATGATCTAAGTAATGAAACTGAGCTAAACTGCCAACTGCACAGATAAGAAGAAATATTAAAGAATGTGTAGAACAAGTCCTAAATGTGTGCGTATTAACAAGAAACCTTTACACAATGATCAATTATACATTTCTGCTTGTGACGTTGAATATGGTTAGATCAGGGGTGGGCAAT
The DNA here is from genome assembly GCA_028570985.1 of Heterobranchus longifilis. NCBI lineage: Eukaryota > Metazoa > Chordata > Actinopteri > Siluriformes > Clariidae > Heterobranchus > Heterobranchus longifilis. The sequence continues at coordinate 169 of JAOVVB010006745.1, read as the reverse complement.
TATTTTTCGGAACACAAATGTTACTCACTGTGAGGAATGAAGTCTCTGAGCGAGGGCGTCAAAGTCAGGTGGAGTCTCTGATGTTGCAATGTGCAGTCGGCTACAGCTGAAAGGTGGATCATCTGTAAGAGAGGGTCCAAAATATGAAGTTTTACAGTCTGTGATGCAT
>JAOVVB010006735.1:0-16983 GCA_028570985.1 Heterobranchus longifilis | reverse complement strand
CCCCCCCCCCCCCCCCCCAAATAGGTTTTAGCCACCTCTCCAAAAGAAAATTACCAGCACTAAAATGATAATTACTGAGAATAAAAATAGCAATTTAAGTCCTCTCCAGATGTGTTTAATAGCAATTTATCGAACAATTGTTGAACAAGCAGAACATGAAGTTAAATACGACGTCTTTGACTTCCAGCAGTCAACTCCCCTCTCATCCACAGCTGCTATATTTTACACTGTCATGCATAGTCATCCCCCAAAAAGGCCTTTCTGAGCCAGGAAAACCCTGGTACTGTGTGGTAATGTGTGTCTTCTTGTGATGCAGCAGTGAGAATACAGATAAGAGTGTCAGCTGTGAAAGTAATATGACAGGACCAAACTCAGTGATCCTGCCTTTGTGTGTTACAGTATGGACGGTCGGACAGCTACCGCGTGGCCACCACGCAGGACAAAGATGAGAAGGAGTCGCCCAAGAAGAAGGGAGGCAAGGATCTGGATGACCTCAAGAAGGAAGTTCCCATAGTAAGTGCACTGCTTCCTACTTCCCGTGACCTCACTGCTCGCTGTAATTTGTCACATATCTTTGGCTGTTTCTTTTCACCGACTTAGTATCAGATTGGTGGCACACAGGCATCCGAAAATCTCATTTAAAATCAATTACAGGAAGACAGAATAAACAAAAGCCTGGAAGTCCCCGCTGAGTAGCGAGGAGTTCATAGATAGTGTATCCTGGCCTCACTCCAGCATTCAAAGAGCTACGATCCAACTGTAATCTAATCTCCCTGTTTGAAAAGAAGATAAGAGAGATGTGGTTTTCTGCAGCAGCTGGTGTAGTGTAGGGGTGTAAGAAAATACCGATACGCTCGAGCATCGCGATATTACGTTTTCCGATACTGTATCGATTCTCAAAAACACTGCATCGATTTTTCATTAGTAGTTTACATGCAAAGATTCATGGCAGACAGTAGTTAATTTTGTGTTGTGTTTAAATCCCTGACCAGGTCTTGAGACCTGAGACTATGGTTGAGACCGGAGGACTGTTCTTCTTCCCGTGTTTCTGTGAAAATCACGATGTTGTAAGATATAATCCAGTAGTAAACCGCAGCCGACGGTACTTTATTCTCTCTGTAATAGCCGATAAAATAAATTAATTGAAAAATGTGCTGCTTTGGCTCTGATGCAGCCGCCTGTCTCTGCCTGCAGCCACCACTCGGTCTGTGGCCTCTGCTCAATGTCCCGCCCCCAGCACCACCTGCCAATCAACACTGAAGCTACTGCTGCCTGTCGTTGAACGGAAGGCAGCAGATATTGCTGAAATTGTAATAAACATCACAAAACACCCGGCGTTTCTGCTGCGTTCTGCCGTTAGTAACAGCAGAGACGAGAAGAAGAAGAGGGAGAGACGGCGCCTGGATGCGGGCGAGAGATCTGACACTGGACCACTTTATCTTGTTAGTTATTTTATCCGTTTATAGAAAATGCAGTATTTCATACACTTCACAGTCTCGCTCTCTCTCGCTCTCGCTTGCGTGTGAAGAAGGGAGGAGGAGATGACAGGAGCTCACGCTGATGTGATCTCAGGTACTGAAATTTGGCACCGCTTGATTAAGCGTGAGTCGGTACTCGGTAGTACAGACGTAATTCGGTCAGTACCCTTAAAAGTACAGAGTTGGGTACCCAATTGTTTTTATTCTTTAAAATTCATTGTTTGATATTGTCAATAGATTGCATGTAAATGCATCTTTAATATCATTTTGAATTGATACGATAACTTTGTATTTTAATTCTTTGTAGACGGAACACAAAATGTCTGTTGAGGAGGTTTGCCGGAAATACACCACTGATATTGTCCAGGTAAGTCGTTAATTTCAGATCAGAAATGACACTTTTATACCATCAGTTCAACTTCATATTTAACACAGTGATGATCATTCAACAATTATTCAATTTTAGGGCTGCCCCCTCTTTGTCGATTACTCTTTTTTCATGCTGAATGACATATTTCCAAGAAACTTCTGAGCGCATCTCTGGTAAACAGAAGATATAAAGTGGAACTTTTGCATGATTCTTTGTGGAGAAACTTTACAGATCTGTCGATTAAATCAACTAATCGATTAATCGACACACATTTCTTTAGTCGAGGACAGCCCTATTCAGTTTACGCTGACCTCCCAGTCAGTACACCTCTTTAAAAATGTAGATTTTGTAGCATTTATTTTACACAAGTATGTCCCATTCACTACACTTTCTTTCTTTCTTTCTTTCTCCCCCCCTCTCCCTTTTTTCTGCACTCTCCCTCTATCCTAATTTTCATCCATTTCTCCTTTAATCCATCGTTTCCTCTCCATCCGCTCTGCCCCTCTCAGGGTTTGACCAATGCCAAGGCAGCAGAGTACCTGGCCAGGGACGGCCTCAACGCCCTGACTCCGCCCCCCACCACCCCAGAGTGGGTCAAGTTCTGTCGCCAGCTGTTCGGCGGCTTCTCCATCCTGCTGTGGATCGGCGCCATCCTCTGCTTCCTGGCCTACGCCATCCAGGCCGCCACAGAGGACGAGCCCGCCGGGGATAACGTAAGTGGAGAGGGATGGACGGATGACGGTAGTACCTGCGAGATATCAAAAACCACCAGAGGGGGGGGTAAGCGCACAACTGTGAGTCGCCGCCAGCGCGCGTGTGCTCCCTGTCCTCCAGCACATCACTCAAAAAAGCGATTTGCTGAGTCACTGCTCCTCAGGGACGCGGCCGTGTCAGCGATAAAGGTTGTGTCAGCCGTTTGTCTGATTCATGCCAGTCTTCAGTGTGACAGACACCGTCCTGTTAGCATCCGTTTTGGGCCCGCCACAGGGAGCATGTGACTCCTGGCGTTTGTAATGGCAGGGTAAGAGCGGGGCGTTCATGGGTCAGCACCGTTTGATGTCGGGTCAGAGCGCAGAATAGAGCCAGGGACTGAGGCTAAGCGGCGCTGACACACGCAGCATGAGCGGACAAAATACTCGGTTCAGACCACAGGGGAGGACTCAGGGTGAAACAGGAACCGTGACGAGTCAGCGTGAGTTACAGAGACTCACACACCCAGAATATGAATCCACACTCTGATACTGTATGTCAGATGGTACAGCACATACATGGGAGGATTATTTAAAAGATGGGATTTAGACCGATGGACTGGTGATCCATTAAAACATGAGGCGAGAGCGCAGAGTCTTAAAACCCCTAACGGGGTAGACTGCAAACAGATGGACAGCCTCCAGGTGACTGAGGCCAAATCAAAGTCAAAGCACATGCTGCTGTCAGCTACAGCAAGACACGTTTCTTTATGCAGCACATTTCAGCAACAAGGCAATTCAAAGTGCTTTACACAAAACTTTAAAGGACATTTTAAAAACAGTTAAAGACTGTCATTTAAAAGAATGGGGGAAAAAACAAGCTGAGATAGATAATATACAAGAATAAAAGTTACAGTGCAGTGTGAGAGATTAATAATTTGATTTAATTAAAGGCAGTGTCAAACAGAAAAGTCTTCAGTTTTGATTTAAAAGAGCTGAGTGTCTCAGTGGACCTGCAGTTTTCTGGGAGTTTGTTCCAGATATGTGGAGCATAAAAACTAAACTCTGCTTCTCCGTGTTTAGTTCGGACTCTGGGGACAGAAAGCAGACCGGTCCCAGATGACCTGAGAATTCTGGGAGGTTCATAATGTAGAAGATCAGGAATGTATTTTGGTCCTAAACCATTCAGTGCTTTATAAACCAACAGTAGTATTTTGAAATCGATTCTTTGCGAGACAGGAAGCCAGTGTAAAGACCTCAGAGCTGTCTTGGTGTTAGTGAGGACTCGAGCAGCAGAGTTCTGAATCAGCTGTCTAATCGATTTTTTTAAGGAGACCTGTAAAGACACCGTTACAGTAGTCAAGTCTACTGAAGATAAATACATGGACAAGTTTTTCTAAATCCTGCTGAGACATACGTCCTTTAACCCTTGATATATAGTCGGATGTAACCATTACCATGACAACCAGATAGCAGCTACAGTAACTTTGCTAATTTGATGAATTTACTGTATATCAGACCACAAATGAGTCAAAAATTAACTCACACCTTCCACTCACTCCTCTCGTCGCCTCCTGCGTCAGCTGTTTTAGAGGCTGCTGATGCAGAGAGGGACCGCACGGCCCAGAACACACATGAGGACAGATAAGTTAGACATACGTGCATCGTCGATCACCGTGCACCGACTCCACAGTGATTGTTTGTTTTTTTTTACTTCTCTAACTTTGTTGCTGCGCGATGGTCTTCATGTCTGGGATGAAAGTTGTGCACTCCCCCGGAGTCCGACCTGTGAGAGGTCAGTGCTGGTGGATGATCAAACCTCCTAAACATGTCCACCCATCCCACAGAGCGCCACGGCGGCCGGTAACAGTAAAGATGAGAGGGAGCGAGAGACCGTCAGTGTGTTGTGATATTTCTGGGATTTCGTGGAATCCACTGCGTTGATTGCTCTCCGTTAACACCGCACACACAAATGACATGAAAACAACACACTAAACTAAGGTGGAGGAAAGTAAAAATTCAAATCTAGACCCTCAGTTAGCTAATGCAATAAGTTAGGTTAGCTAAGTTCATCATTACATTTTAGCAACAACCTTCTTTTTTAAACTTGGAGCACAAAATTAACTTATTTGTCAAAAAATATGATGTGGCTCATCAACATTGTCAGTAAATGACCCGTGAAATATCATCAAAATTCCAAAATACACTGGAGAGAGGCTTTAAAGACCATTTGTGTTATTTCCAGAAGCCTCAACTTCCTGAAATAGCTTCTTTCCTTCTCGCACTGCGGTGTTTGATGTCAGGATGTCTCAAATGATTCCGTCTGTGTCCCTGTGTGTCTCCACTGGGCTATTTTTCCTCCTCCTTTCCTCTTATGTGATACATTTTTAGATAAAGGTGAAGTCAGTCAATGAATTCCTGCAGTAAAAGTCTCACCGTTGTTTCTTCCTTCTCTTTGTAGTTGTATCTGGGTATCGTGCTGTCAGCTGTCGTCATCATCACCGGCTGCTTCTCCTACTTCCAGGAAGCTAAGAGCTCCAAGATCATGGAGTCCTTTAAGAACATGGTCCCTCAGGTACTGGACACTCAGTAGTTCAAGGATATTGTTTTGTGATAATTGTTGCCAAAGGGTTTTTTTTACAAAAATTCAAACTTTGCAAGTTTAAGCTTTCAGGTGGATTTTACAGTAAAATTGTAAAAATGCAAAAATAAAAGTCAGATGGTGGAAGAAACACTAAAGAGAATTTGTAGACGGGGTTGGAATAATGCGTCATTTTGTCCTAATGATGAGCAATAAATAAAAAGCAAAAAATCAGTTTATTGTAATATGTTACAAGTTTAAAAAGTGGAGAATTGTATCAACCAATTTAAGGGCATTTAATGCTTTAAATTATCTTAAAAACTAAGCCTCTTTAATTCAGAGACTAAGGCTACATTTACATTACAGGGCTCAAATCAGATCTAGTGCTCAGATCCGATTTGTATTGTTTGGCGGTTCACATTATATTTTATATGTGGCCAATATCAGAGGTGCGTGTGCAAAAGAACAGCAACATGACGTCACACACAACACGCTGTCTTAAGGAATTCAACATGCCGGCCACGAAACCGTCAGCGATTACGGTTTAATTTATAGGTTTATATTCAGTGGAGACCAGCGAATTTGTGAGCTGATAATAAGAAGGACAGGGAGAAAGAGAGACATTATGGCCGCTACTTTTCTACAGATGTGTGTGTGGATGCAGGTAACAGCAGAGATGAAGTGGTGGGATCATGACGGACGCAAATGACTTCACTCAAACAGATGTAATCCAAAATGTCAGGATGTTAAGGACTACTTTTAGCTACATATTTGTCAGCACCTCTCCACAAGACTCACAGCGAGACATTAGGGATGCCACGGTGGGGAATGTTTTTCCACGGGTTAATAAACATGTGACAACATTACCGGATACACACCAGATGAGTGAGTGATGTAATATCCTACATACTCGTGAATTCAGGTACATTTTATGAAACTAAAAATATAAGGTTGTGTACCGGCGGTCCATGCCGTCAACACTGCGGGACACGGCGGGTGTCAGAGCACCGGGACCAACGTGTGTGGACAAGGGGCTTAAATGTCGCATGCATTCTGATATGACTGTTAAAAAATCGGACCTGTATCTGATTCAGGACCACATATCCAAGTGGCCCAGATCTGATTGAAAAAAAATCAGATCTGTGTCACGGCAACAAAACTGGATCTGGGCCACACGTGCTCGTAATGTGACCGCATCCTAAAAAATGATGGAAACAGGTAGGCTCATAATGAATATATTAAATTGGATTCCCAAGTAATGCAGGTGTTCATTAAGTGGAAAATGATGTTTTTATGAAGCTGCATGTCACAGTATAATGCTGTTTTTTCACGCTCTGTGATGTACCTTTCAGTTTGTTTTTGCACTGTTTCACCACCCTCTCTCTAAATAGTTGTATTTACAGAGATTGTGTGTTATTTCTGACATTACATATTTACTCTCTGTGTCTGCAGCAAGCCCTGGTGATCCGCGAGGGAGAGAAGATGCAGATCAATGCTGAGCAGGTGGTGGCAGGAGACCTGGTGGAGGTGAAAGGAGGAGACAGGATCCCCGCTGACCTCCGCATCATCTCCTCCCACGGCTGCAAGGTAGATACAGATACACTCCTGTAATTATACAAACCAACACCTACTGTAAAGCTCAGTAAGGCGTCTCGAGAGTATCACGTTTTCAGTTACCACACAAAGTAATTGGTGTTACGTGACCCAGCTCATTGACTTCCAGTGGCAGTAAAGATGCAGTTGCATCTTGGATAATATGAGTGTGACGTCAGCAATGCCTTTCTATCCACCTGATGTGTTGGGTGATCAGTTATTAATTAAAACAAGAACCGCATCCTCACAATGTGATAATAAGACATCAATTTAAATTCATACCAAAACAAACTAAACTGTTTACTTGATTGCTTGCTGCACAAAAATGCCTTAAGTTAAAATTTTCACAAAACAACCTTAAGTCTTCAACTTAAGGTTTCCTTAAAATGTACACTTAAGTATTTAAGGTTTTCTCCTTAACTTGGACCTTAAAGTCAGTTAGACCTGAGCAGCCAAAGTCAGGAAAAAAAACTTGTGACGGGACCCACATCAGGGTTCAAGTTAGTTTTATTTATTTCAGTAATTCTGAACTTATAGACAACTCAAATACAAATAGGCCTACAAGTCAAATACACATGTAAATAAATGCTAAATAAATAATATGCATCTTTGTTTTGTATTTTTTCTAATCTTTGTTTTTGTAAACATCCTCACTGACTTACTCTTGTCCCTCTTCAACATCAGCCACAGTGCAAACAAGTGGTCTCCATGGAAACTCGAATTTTACTGCTGTAAAATCTCTTTCAATGCAGTAAATGCCTCAACATTTTTCCTTAACTAAGGAAACATTTTAAGGCGTTCTGTGCAACTCTTAAGTCAGTCCCTCAGCTGAGGAGAAACTAAAGCTAAAGTGTCAAACTTAAGGAGAAAACTTAGTGTATTGCGCAACCGGCCACAGATTTCCCCAAACAACAAGCTGAGAACAAACACATAACTTGTTTATCTTCATGTCAAACTCACGCAGATTTTCAGTGTTCCTGCAGGTCCTCATATGGAATCGTTATGAAATGTAATGTCTGTATTAAATCACAAAAAACCTTCTGTCTCTCTCTCTCTCTATCTATCTATCTCTATCTCTATCTCTCTCACACACACTTACCAAATGTTTTTTTCCTGCTCTGTCCAGGTGGACAACTCGTCCCTGACGGGTGAATCAGAGCCCCAGACCAGGTCACCTGACTGTACCCATGACAACCCCCTGGAAACCCGCAACATTGCCTTCTTCTCCACCAACTGTGTCGAGGGTAAGGTCACCAAAATCCTCATTATTACTGTAATATTCATCACACATACTATACAAATCATACACTGTGTGTGTGTGTGTGTGTGTGTGTGTGTGTGTGTGTTCATTCATATGGCTTCATGCGTGTGTTTGTATTGTTCTGGTTCAGTGCTCTGCAAACAGAGACTCTACACATGAGCTTCCACTTTAGACCACGCCACGGTCGCAGTGTTTGGTGTGGTCAGTGACATCACTGACTGGAAATGTGACCCCACTGTACCTGCTCCATCCCATCATATCAGTAGCCCTGCAACTCACACTAAACTCCTCACAGTGGTAGAATAGGAAAAGATAATGTATGGCGCCCTCCTGTGGACACTGTGTTACATTGCATCCTGCACTACCCATCATCATCATCATCATCACTCTGTCCATGCAGTCATCTACACTCACAGTCCACACATTTTCTTCCTGACATGTCTATTTCTGTTTCCCTTTTTCTCCATCTTTTCTGGTAAAGAAGTTCATTATTTTTTGAAAACCTGCTCCCTGTCCCCTCTTTCTTCAGGGACGGCGCGCGGCATCGTCGTGTGCACTGGCGATCGTACAGTGATGGGCCGCATCGCCACACTCACCTCAGGCCTGGAGACCGGCAAGGTACCATATTCATTCTGGTTCATGATCTGACAGTGGTCATAATAATGGGCTGCTTACTGAAAACAGGCTCTGTTTTTCAGTTACTCATTCTTCTACTGATTTTTAATGTAAAGACAACAGCTTATCAAGAAGTTTAATACATTTAAGTAAGTGCTCTGGGTCCACGTCATTATGTTTCTCAATGAAAAATCAAGTTATTTAGACCAGGGTTCCTACATAGTCTGGAAAAGTCTTGAATTGGATTTTAGTATTTCCAAGTCCGGATAAGTATGGAAAAAAATATTTGTGTTTCCAGACTATTGCCCTTATTCCTTTTTCTAAAATATAAAATTCAGAATTTCTAAAAATATATTAAATACAAGCAGAGTGTTTTCATGGAGCCAAAAGTCTGAATATTCAGAGAAAAAGTTGGAATATTTTCACAAAAGAATTTAGAATATTTAGAGAAAAAGTGAATATTTTCACAAAGAAGTTAGAATATTTAGAGAAAAGTCGGAATATTCTCACAAAAAAGCAGGACATTGCTTAGGTTCGGGACTCCTGTCTGTTTCTCCAAACTGGGGGCGTGCTGAGAGCCTTCTACTGTAGGTAATACACTGACTAAGGACCTCATACAACCACACTTCAAAAAATCCGAACTATCTCTTTAATGTCCAGTATTGACATCTAGAAAAGTATGAGAGAGACCATACTAATAGTAGAGCAGCTAATTACATTTGTTGCAGGAAAATCTTTCACAAGTGGAAAGAAGCACCAAACTGGCACAAATACTCCTCTGGGATTTTTCTTTTGATAAAACTCATTAACCACGAAAAAATCAAGATGGCTGGCAGTGGCCAGAAGGTAACCCTAGATTTGCAAGATTGGTATGGTTAGGGTTAGGTTGTTTTTGCCAGTTTCCGCCAGTTCTCGTAAATCTAGCGTTACCTTCTAGACACAACCCTTTCTGGCCCGGAAATACAATTTTGTGGTCAACTTTGTGTAGATTCGTCCAATATTAAAGTCCGGGTAAAGTAAAATCAGAGATTTATTTGTAAACACATTATATATGCTTGAAATTAATAGCTGAAAACGTGAAAAGACTCTGAACCATATAGTACTGAATTGTGGAGTTAGACCACAGAACTGTTTTTCACCATCCTAAAACCCTGGCTCGATGACACACTGGATCCTTAGCCATCCTTAGCATTACCCCTCCCCTAGCACTATATAAGAACTAGAGCGCCATAGCATCAGTGGTTCTCCCGCTCGACCTCAACACTATAGTGACCGTTAGGTACAGCTAGTTTGTTTGCTAGCTTGCTAACATTATGCCTTCCTGTATCAACAGCCAATCAACTCGTAGAGAAATCAGCTGGTCGGACTATCAGCTGGTCTAAAGGACCAGCTGACAGAGGACGGAGGCTCAACGAGCGAGAGAGGGAGAGGGGCGCGTACAGCGGAGGTCGAGCGAGCAAGAGAGTGAATTAATGGGTGGTCCCTCTCTTTTTTTCACCCACGGCCCGTTAGCAAGTAAAAAGCAGTGAATCAAACATTATTTTCACCACTTTCATCATTACTAGAAATAAAACTGTAGAAAACTGTAAAACTCACTATTTTCATTCATATTTTAAGACGCTACAAATTATATCCAGCCACAACAAAGGCTGAAAAGCAGGAAGTTACAACGAGAGTACAGAGTTGCTGCATTCAATGATACACCATCTCGTCTCGGTGTGAACTGGCAGGTTTCAGAACGTTGCAGTCCGGAGCATTACAAGCAGTTGCAAGATTCATCTTGTCTCGTCGTGAATCTTTGGTCTGGACTGGGCTTAACTTGCATGAATAGAGGAAAAACAAAATGACCATTCTGTTGACTGAGAACGAGGATTCTCCACTGGCACTGGGTCAGTGAGTGTCCTCCGACTCTGGTGGCTCAAACATGTAAGGCTGTATACATCCAATCAAGCTGCTAGCTTGAGAGAGAGGTTTCGTCTTTCCCGCGAGTGGCCGTGGTTTCAGTGCTTGCAGCAGACACACCCCAGTGTCACTATTTTGAAACTTAATTTTATGTAATTGATGATTTTTTTTTAATCATTCAAATTTGGCTGAGTGGTTAATAACATATTTCTGTGGTGTGAGAAACTCAGAACACATATTTATTTACACTTTACCTGGACTTTAATGATATTGCATTCAAATCATATATTTTAGACCACAGAGAAGCAGATTTAGAACTCTGGGAGGCTAAGAAGCTTCCTTCAACCATATTTCAGCCATTTTTCTACATCATTTCTAATAAAGGTTTTGCTGAAATAACGCTGTTTATAGTTTTCATATTAATTTTAAATAGCTTATATTTTCAGTTAAGGGCAGAAGGAGATATGAAAAGGATTTCTGATGTATACATTTTAATTTTGACAATGAAATTCTATGGTAAGAAATTGCAGAATTTATAATGTTTGAAATGTACATGGCTAATGATATTTTAAAAAAAAGAATGACCCAAGAGGTCCATTCAGTCAAATTTTGTGCTTGTTTCCAGATTTGAAAATTTTTTTTTTTTTGCTTATCTGCCTGTGTTAAAGATTGATACCTGACAGACAGACTAACAGATTGATATTATACCTGGGTAAAGAGGTATCCACTGGTAGTGTCTCCTTCCAAAGGCTTTAGAATTGAATTGGGAACACTGGTGTTGTTTGAAGCTCACACTGGGACTGGGACAGGGCTGAACAACACAACACAACACAACACAACACAACACAACACAACACAACACAACACAACACAACACAACACAACACAATCAAACAGACAAACAGAAAATTATATCTGTTTGTTTACTCATTTCTTCCATTAACGTCCTTAACTGTTCTCCAGTTAAGGACTAATGAATCTGTGCAGTAAATTGATCGTATCATACCTGGTTTGGACAGAGCTGGTACTGTTTAGGAGAGCCAACACAATACGAACTGTTGATATTCTGGGTGGTGGACAGCCTGAGACAGAGACAGGGCGCAGAATACAGTTGTATAATGTTAATATACATGGACAACACATAAGATGCATATATTGTATGCATCTTGTATACAGTATATTGTCATTGTCTTTAGCTTTGCATCCCAGTATCACATCAGAGAGAGGGTAAAGCCTTCTATCAGGATCTTTTTTTTTAGGACACGGCAGGGTAACAAATCAGAAATCAGCATTTTTGAATTAATTGCTGGTGCAACCAACTTCACAGCAACTCTTCGGCATAGTGTTAATAATTTAAACCATTGTGTTTAAAGTACAAGTTTGGAGATTTGTTCAACTTTGTCCGTTTATGCTGATGGCGTCTATGGGGGACGCAAGATTGCTTTCCTCCAGAAAGGGGCGTGGCGATGAGAGAATGCTCTGTGTGACGTGTTGCCGCTCTGATGTATCTGCATGGGTTGCCGTGGTAACAAGATTGGTCTGGCTATGCGAGAATACTGATGACGTGACTTTCCAAAGCTAAAACATTAGCTAGTTTAGCTTCTAACTAGCCAGCCGCTAAATGAGTATCATTTAACAACTTAATGTTTCATCCACACACACATTTGTTCAGGCCCAGTGGGCTATCCTAACCTTAACCACTCGAGGCCCCTTAACCAATCGGGCTGCTACGCAGGGCGGGTCTTGCCAAGAAAGCTGGTGGGATCCATAGTTATGCTTACCTATCCGAGATTAATGGCTAGCCTTACCCGTCTCGCGAGACTTGGCAAATCAAGGGTTACCTTTTAGCCATGACCCATACAGTTTCATTACAGTGGCGGTGATGTTGTCCCCTCCGGGGGCGTGGTTTACAGACCTATGATGCGTTGCGCTCTGTCTCTATTGCTCCTGTGTTTAGTTTTCTATTGTGGTTGTGTGACTACTAAGTTCATACATTCATGTTTTCAGAAGAAAAACATGACATGTGATCAACATTAGCAAACTCTGACAACAGTAACACATTCAGTGTGTCTTTTGACAGTAAAACCTCTCAGAACACATCTCAGAACTTCACAAACTTTCACAACAAGTAACGTGTTTGGAACAGAAAAATCTGTCTAACAGTGCTGTTGTTTATGGTGATCCTAATGCTGTGTGTGTGTGTGTGTGTGTGTGTGTGTGTGTGTGTGTGTGTGTGTGTAGGACCTACAGGAGTCCAGCATGGAGTTAATGCATCTGTCTTTCATTAGCATGTTAACTGCACCCCCCACACACACACCTCCTCTGTCTGTCTATCTCGGTGTGTGTGTGTGTGTGTGTGTGTGTGTGTGTGTGTGTGTGTGTCTTTCTGCAGCCCATCCTCCTCCTCCACTGTTTAGACGGTGAAGTCGGAGAGACTGCAGGAGGAGGTGAGCGGGAGGTCACTATGTGAGAGTGTCACATCTAATTGGTAGAAGGTGATGAGGGTAGGACATGAGAGGAAGAGGAACGAGAAGAAAAAAGGGGAGGAGGTGACCAGGGTAGGGAGGAAGAAGAGTGTGGAAAAGAAAGAAAGAAAGGATAAGAAAACATGGAAAGAGGAGTAGAAGGGGCAGAAAATGTGAAGGAGAAGAACAAAGACAGGAGAAAGAAAGGGGGAGGAGGGGAGAGACAGAAGGCCAACAGTGAGGGCAGAGTGGCGTTAATCTTGGTTGACAGACATTTCCGCAAGTCTGACAGGGGGAGGTCAAAGGTAACAAGATGGCTACAAACACACACATTCTATCAACGCTCTACCTAACTTCCCTCTGTATATGGCCATGTCCCTGCTCACTCTTCCACCATGTGTTACTGCTGTAGGGTAACTTTACATACGGTTTCCTTTGTGTGTCAACCAGGGTTCCCATAAAGGGGTGGGACAATAATGGATTTTATCGAGATAAAAAAAAACTCACAATAAGCTGATCAGTGAATTTCTATTATCGGGATAATCGTGAATGTCCTCACAAATCGACTGCAGTTTACTACAGTGACCTTTCTTTGGTGCAATACAAATATTTGTTTCTTAAAAAGAGTTGTAAAACATTGCGATGTTTTGAGAAAAAAGTCGTAATGTTTTGAGAAAAATGTCATAATGTTTTGAGAAAAAAGTTGTAATGTTTTGAGAAAAAGTCTTAGTGTTTTGAGAAAAAAGTCTTAATGTTTTGAGAAAAAAGTCTTAATGTTTTGAGAAAAAAGTTGTAATGTTTCTAGAAAAAAATCGTAATGGTTTGAGACAAAAGTTGTAATATTTTTAGAAAAAAGTCGTAATTTCAAGAAAAAAGCCATAATGTTTTGAGAAAAATTTCATAATGTTTCTACAAAAATGTTGTAATGTTTTGAGAAAAAAGTTGTAATGTTTCTAGAAAAAAGTCGTAATGTTTCAAGAAAAAAGTTGTAATGTTTCAAGAAAAAAGTTGTAATGTTTCAAGAAAAAAGTTGAAATGTTTCGAGACAAAAGTTGTAATTTTTTAGAAAAAAGTCGTAATGTTTCAAGAACAAAATCGTAAGGCGAGGCCGTAACTAAACACATGACACAGATACAGGAAATGAGACAGTCTACTGTCCAAAACAACAAGAAAAAAACATCATCAGGCTCCTCAGCATGTTATCAGCAGCTCCCGTTTCTTGGTTCGTTGTACAAAAGAAACAAACATCTATGTTTGTAGTATATGTAGTATATGAGGCAGCTGTGTCTAATATGCCTCTCTGCACAAATCGTTAGCAGCTAAAGGCTAAACATGTGCTGTCAGGTAGTAAAGTTTCTATTTACTTTCATGCACATCAAGTAACTCAACTTTTTTCATCACAGTTAAATTGCAAAAAAAAAAGACGTGTTGTATGAACTGGTTCGTGTATATGCATGATCCCCGGTACTCTCTGAAAGCTGTAAAGTGGATACAGTGTCTGTCGTCCTGTTATTATCCTGCAGAGTTACACATTATGGGCTGTAGATATTGTGTTTGTCATTCTGTTATTATCCTGCAGAGTTACAGATTATGGGCTGTAGACGAGGCTATAATGACGGTACAGTAAATACATGCAAATGTAGACGTACAATAGGCTGCGTTCCCATTTTTTCAGTTTCAGTTTTCAGTTTTTTTTCAGCCCAGTTTTCACTTCTGTAACGCAAAAGTACAGTTCTCTTAACAAGTTACTTTTCTCAGTAAGTAACACTGTAACGTAACAGATTACCTTTTAATGGCAGTAATCTTGTAATGTAACAAGTTACTTTTAAATGTAACGTTACCCAACACTGGCAGGGTGTGAGCTGGTACCTCTCACGTGGTCCGTGCAGAGACTTGAACCAGCTACCCTTCGGTTCCCAAGCCATACCCCTACAGACTGAGCGACTGTTGCCCCCCGGATGAGTGTAGCTCCTGTCATTAACCGTTATTGCAGTTCCCCCCATCTGCCCTCGATTCTTTATTCCTACTACTTAGAACGCCTCCAAGCTGTGCCTGGTTTGAGCTACCATGTTTACGCTTGCACCCAGTTTTCCTAGTGGTCCAAACCAAAATATTCAGAAAGAAGATTAACATAGAAATAATTCTCCCTGTATGTGTATGTAAGCATATAGTTTTTTGCACACACTACCTCTGTATGAGACAGTGTCTCTCCTGACTCCTCACTCCTCCTCCACAACTCCTGGAACAAGAGGACCAACTGGACCACTCTCCCCACCACTGAAACACCTCCTCCTGGGACAAAACATACAGCAGTCAGAAAAATACACACAATCTAGCGTGTCAGGTACAACATATCAAATTGCAGTTTGGGAGTTACAGGGAAGATGATCAAAATCGTGCTGAATATCAACCAGGCTTCAAAAATGAGACAAAAGAACTGAGGTGATAAAAACTGCGTAGCATGTTGCTGCCATTGGGAGACCTGCAGGACCGCCGGCCTTCTCAGACTGCTAGCCATGAGACCATATGAAAATTTAATGTCACGATTTTCCTGGCCAAAATAATTGTGATTCACGATATAATCATCAAAATATGCAGAAAACAAACTACTTGAATCACGTTACGTTACATTTTGTGTTGTTGTGACTATTTTCTCAAAATATCAAGATTTCTTTCGCATAAAATTCTGCCTTTTTCTCAAAACATTACAACTTTTTCTCTAAACATTAGGACTGTTTTCATGAAACATTAAAATTTTTTGCTCAAAACATTACTATTTTTTTCTCAAAACATTACGACTTTTTTCTCAAAACATTACGACCTTTTTCTCTAAATATTCCAACTTTTTTCTCTAAACATTACCACTTCATGATAATCTCATGCAGTTTGGGGCAAAAAACCTGCAGTTTTTGTCATGCAGTATAAAATGTGTTATTCTCACCTATTCTAAAATTGTGTATTTGAATATTTCTGCATACTGGAATGAATTACATAAATTCAAGAGACAATGAGACTCACCTTCAATGAGCCGAATTGTATTTATGTGTGATGATGTTAGTCTCCATAGTAACCATTTCATTGTAGTGAGACATTTTTTTAAACTCGACCTCACTGTATAAAATGAGCTGACCTCGAGGATAATCACAGCCTCATGAAACTTTACAAACACAAACTAGAGACCGAGGTCATTCAGAGGATGTATAGCTTTCCTATGTATTCACAATAAGGGAGTTTCTGAGCAGTTTCCAGAAGTGCTCGCCATCCAATCTCCGAAAAATGCAATTCTTACAGAAATCTCCAAATGTCAAAAGTTTTTGAAACCAAATCACAGCATTATTTTTTTTTTATGATGTGCCTCAAGGTCTTTGTGTCTTAATGGGGTATTTTGGAGTTTATTTTAATCAATTCTCGAATGTTCAAAAATGGTTAAATTGTGCACTAAATCTGTGTAACAAACGGTATCAACCCTAAAATTGCTGCATTGACTTATGAGACATAATAGAACAGTTGCATGGTCATTATATAATTAACCCTCACCCTACCTTCAAAATGTAATAGGCGCCTAACCAAAACACAAAGTTTATTACAGATTTATGACTAGAAAACTTGACACACAGTGCTGAGCTGCATCTCAAATTAATCTTTAGGCTCTCAGCTTTCAGATGATGTGCACCACTTCTATGTGACATCATCCCCCGCCCCCCATCCTAAAAAAGTAACAAGTAAATCTATCTTTAATCATCCATGTCCTAAACCTAAACAGAAGCATTTAAGTGGTGGGGATTTAAGTGGTGCTCGGCAGGAAACTCCACAAACACACGTCTGTCCGTCCGTCCGTCCATAAATGACATTTCCATTCCACATGTCAACAGATTAAAAGGTGTGTGAGCGTACGAGTGTGACTGAAGTACCTTGGTGCTCGTCTGTTTGACATCATGACTTACAAAGCTGTGTGACTGTAGATGGATGTGACGCTGCGCCACCCTCCCTTCACTTCTGTCCTGGCAGACACACACACACCGCACACAC
>JAOVVB010006727.1:0-16984 GCA_028570985.1 Heterobranchus longifilis | reverse complement strand
ACACACACACACACACACACACACACACACACACACACACACACACACACACACACACACACACACACAGGGAGACAAAGATACACACAATACACAGAGAGACAGAGATACACACAACACACACACACAGAGAGACAACGATACACACAACACACACACACACAGAGGGAGACAAAGATACACACAACACACAGAGAGACAGAGATACACACAACACACACACACAGGGAGACAAAGATACACACAACACACACACAGGGAGACAGAGATACACACAACACACACACAGGGAGGCAGAGATACACACAACACACAGGGAGAAGAAAACAGGGCTGAAATTGAACAAAATTAATAAAACGAACAACACAAGGATAATGTGGAGACTTAGCTGAGTCAGCAGGATGAGCAGAGGCCAACCAGTCCAGAGTCTGTTTTAGACAACGAGGAAAACATTATGACTGATGATGACGTGTGGAAGTTATCAGTGTGAGTGCTAATATCGTGTCAACAGAAAACTGGTCGGCAAATTCACAAAAGGATTGCGAGGCTTTTGCGACCGCTAAAGCCGCGGATGCAGTGATGCTGCCCTTGCAAAATAGATAGCGGAGGTAACGGAAAGGGCCTGACATCCGGTAAGCAAGACTAACCACTGCCTAAATACCCTTTATTTTATCAGCAGACAACACATGCTGCAGACTTGGAATGCTGCACATGCAAACCCAATTAACCAGAAGATTCTGATTTAAATCAGGACATGTTTTTCCCTGTAAACTGCTGCTGGCAGTTTAAGCACAATAGTGCATTGTTCTCATGTATTACAAAGAATACAATAAAGTTGTACTACATAAGTACTATGTTCTTATGTGAGTTCTCCAATTAATAAATGTACTCTTTGATTTTGAATCACTTATTTTTTTTATTTCGCCTTGTTGAGACTATCGGCAAGATGCTGCTCTGATGGTTTGATTTGGATATTACAACTTGAGCTGGAGATATACTCGCTTTTCAGTATGCAAACGCATGATGCTGCCTCGCGTATCCCATGACCGGTTTGTCCGTTCATTGTGTACGTACTCAGAAATTAACGTGACGTCTAAGCGAACAGGTGGTTAAGTCTACCATGGTGATTTATTCACGCACACTCAGGAGATTGATTGAAAGCACATGCACATTCTGCACCACCATATAGCCCACATGGAATGATCGTTTGTTCATAAACACATTTTCCCGCCACTGCGACTGAGATTCATCACGATGATGGATGTTATATTTCAAGCTTTTTGTCCACGAAAAAAGGTAAAAAAGGTAAAAAAACAAACAAAGGAAAGGGCATAACATAGAACAAACAGAGAAGTAATGATAAAAAGGGTAAATTAGTATACGTTTTCACAGTAGAACAAACACGTTTTACAATAATATATCATGCCCATATCTGAAGGTGACTTCATTGGAAAGAAGAAAACCTTTTTAAACACATCCTTTCAGGCTTGAAGATAGAGTTGACTTTCACCTAATAAGATTAGTGTTGCGGGGGCTTGTTTCAGCGAGAGCAGAAGCTTGATACTCTATCATGGTGAATGGCACAATTAGCTGCGGAGCTGCTGTCAGCTATTACTGGCATCTGCAGTGAGAAATTAGGCTAAACTACAAAATAAATGGACAGCAGCCGTGTTCTCCCACACAGAACTCATTCCCACCCCCTCGCCTTCCCTTGCCCCCCCTGTCTGTCTCCTTTGCCTCCCTTCCTCGTTACCTCCACTTTCCCTCGCTCACCTCGTCTTCTCCTCTCCCGTACTTCCTTTCACCTCTCACTCGCCTCCCCTTTACCTCCCTATTATCTCCCATTTGCTCTCGCTTTGCCTCCCCCATCGCCCTCCTTTGCCCTGGCCTAACCAACCCGTGTCTACTCCTCGGTTATTGGATAATTTGGCTTTCTCCCACGTGTCTCTGTGCTAATTAAATGTGGTGTACGCTGTCGGGAGAATGTCACAATTGATTTTTCTTTCTACAAGGAAGTGGGGAGCCATTTAATTTTGCGAAACCAAAACCATCCCCCACCCTGCCCCTCACCCCCCCACCCCCAAACACACACACACACACACACACACACACACACACACCCTTGTACTTCTATTCTAAGAAGAACCTCTACAGATTTACTCCGTATTAACAAATTCTAACAGCTACCTGCTGACATTATCAGTCAGGCATGCTTGTATGATCCAGGGTAGAGGGTGTTCATGAGTCCTAAAACTTCTACCCGACCAGAAAAGGACCCCTGATTCATCTTACAAAACCGGAGATAAATTAATCCATTTTAAGAAATAATAGTCTCACATAGCCAGAATTATCTCCACAGCGCTGCATCCGTGGTGGAGGAAAGTCTGGATTTAATGCGCATTCACTCCTGGATAGTAAAAAAACTCCCTGGCCTGTTTGTATTTCCTTAAACTAATCACAATCGTCCTGGGCGGCGTCACGCCCCGACAGTGCCTCTGCAAAATATTGTCGACAGGGAACTTGTTTCGGTGTAACACCTACATGAAAATGTTGTGAACATTATTCTTTGTAGATCTTTACAATCATTCACTGACAGAACAGAGCAGGCCTGCCTTATTGCACAATCCAAATCTTCAAAACACTCCTCTATCACATGTTATTATAAACTTCCAGATGCGTCATACTTTTTTTTTTTTCTTTCAAAATCAAATAGTACATCATGGTCAGAGAAATAAGGTACTTCTTGCTCCAGTAAGAGATCACGTGTGAATTGATGTAGAAGAAAGAAAGAAAGAAAGAAAGTTAAGAAAGACTACTTGGTTCCAATGAAAAATGAATTCTGCTGAGACCAATGATGCCTCCCACAAGTCTATGACAAACGGTTCCTTAGTTTGGTCATGGTACGTGAATTTGTTTAGAAGTGATGCACCTTTTTGTTATAGGCCACTCCCACTGCCACACCCCCTTTTTGCGAAAGGGCATGAACAGTAAATCAGCTGTCCTTTGGCTCATGACCAACCTTTCCACAACATCTTGTGCAAGTCTGTGAATCTACTCGGAAGTTTTGTAATCGGCCCAAGTGGCAACCTTAAAAATGAAGCCAACTGCAGTTCCTCGAATGGCCACTTGAGCCTGGATCCAAAAGCTTCTGACCAACCCAATGAGCAACCAAATCAGAAAAAAATAAACCATGCATGTGGTCCCGAATTCTCAGCCACCACTGCAGAGCCCTGTGGTTTGACCTCTAGTGGTCCCTCATGTTCCAACAAACATTTGAAAATGTTCATTTGGGAGGGAAGCTGCGGACGGTTCAGAGAAACTGAAACACTAAACAGCAATCTGTCATTTGCAATAAGAGCCTAAAAGTTCCAAAGAAACCTGTTGACAGTCTGTGGATTTTCTTAAATAACTGGGGCGTAACACACACCGGTGAGGAGTTCTTCCATTGCTTTTGGGTAGAGGCAGAAGCTTCAGATATTCAGACATCAATATTTTGTCCCTGTCATATAGCATGCTAAGGTTTTTAAGTGTTTCCTTTCTAAAGTATGATGTTTTCAGGGGTTGGAGAGTAATTTTCTAGGAGCTCCAGTGTTTTCTTTGGCAGATAGAAAGGCAGTGCATTGATTTCACTGTCACTAAGGAAACATCCATCAGCTCACAGCCATCAACTGAAAGGCCCCAACTAAGCAATGATGAACAGCCCTCTCATTTGTTTTATTCGGCTTAAGCCCTATTCGGACTGGATTTGTTTCTCTAGGGGAGTTAGGGTAATTTGGTAATTACTTGCGCAATCCAGTAATTTCAATTCCATCCGGATCGCACATGTGGGTGTTTTTCTCCCCACCACCCCGGTATTAATTCCAGCTGCAAAAACCTACTGTTTTTCAATGCACTCATTTCAGCACACCTTTGATTTAATCCTGTCCGCATGCACTTTGAAATCAGTGTCTACGTATTTACATGGCATTTGCTCCATCTCGGGCTTATTTGCGGGTGATTTCAATAGAGGAGCTGAGGAGGACTTTCTTTATTTTGATGCTTACACACTTTGTTTAGCAGCCCATAAGAAGAAGACATCAAATAAAATCCATCAGAAGGTCCCACAAACTGTTAGGATGGGCCATTAAAGTTGCAAGGTAAAACATAATTACCATAAAAACCACAGCTGTGATCCAGTGTGCAGCGCACAGAATCCTGCACTGAATCCCGCACACCAGACCAGCAGCAAGCCACGGCGTGCGCTCTGCTGCTCCCGAACCGCAAGAGCCTGTAAAATGTCCCCCAGAGCTCCGTACAGCGAGCACGCTACATGGCGTGTGGTTCAGCCAAGGCCACGGTTGCATCCAGGCGCGGACTGGCCGCAGGATGTTTGGAACTTTTTCTCGAAGGGCCAGTCACGTCAGGGCCGGTGTTGTGTCTTTTTTCGTCTTGCCGCAAAGTGTGCCGAGATAACAGATTACTTTAAGTGGTCTGCAGGTTAGATTTCATCCGACCCCTGTAATTTCGTACTGGTAAAAAGGCCATCTGGAAAGATGTGTTTAATTACTGCTAATTTTTTATCACCTACGTCCCATGTACTACTAAACCAGTCCGAATAAGGCTTTAGTGCTACATTGACCTTGCACATACATAATGTGTTATGCACCTTTAACATTCTTTTTGTATTCACTGAGATACATGGACTTCCTAATGATCTGTTGAAACAAATACACGCGAAGAACCGACTGATACACAACTTTAAAAGTCCACAGTTAAAACATTTATGAACAATGTTAGCCATCATCAACTGACATTTAGAGTTTTGTCACTGACACTGTTTCCTGCTCTTTATTGATTATCTTCCAGCTATAAAAACATGGCACTCCTAACTTGTGTGACTACGATGGGGTCAAAGTGGAAGAAGATAAATACTTTTCAGGCTTGTAATGCTTCAACATAATTGAGCATAATTCATGCAGAAAAAGGTTTACTCCAAAACAGATTTGGAAAAGTACATTAACACATTTTGTAGGTGCAGGTTCACTTACAAAACACTATTAAATACTGATCCGTTCATCCAAGATCATTGTTAATGCATGCGTGTTCCCTTATTTATGAAAATGAGGATGAACAAAATAACATCTTTTGATAGAATATCAACACGACCCCAGCACAAACAACACCAACAGAAATGTCCAGAGATTTGAATAATTTGTATGAGTCAGCCTCACGAAATTGAACATTATTTTCAAATTCACAACTTAGTCTTTATTGCAGAACTATTGCGTCGGATGCATTGTATTGTAGTCTATTGTATTGTGAGATCATCGATGTCACTGGGTATTACCTGGTTAAATATTGATTAAATAAATAAAATTAGTTGGGTTCAGTGAACTGAACGACCTATTTTATGACATCCATGATTTTACATACATTCGCTTACAAGCAGAGAATGAGGAGACTCGAGTTACTTGCTCACAAACCTGCTGGTCCATAACATGTGATGTAGAATGTCACAACGAGCCGGTATGCCCCGATGGAAGAGAGAGCGAGAAAGTAGAACGAGAGAGAGCGAGAAAGAGACTGTGACAAATGTGCTTTTGCGATCAAGCAGCGAGATGAGTCTTTTTGCACCCTGACAACAAATGGAGATATCAGTGATATTAAAACAGACAAGGCCCCCTTTAACCTACTTGGCACAATTTGCTTGGAGTTAATAGTCTGTTGTTGGAGATTTGATCAGCAGTGAGCCGAGTGGATCACATCCAGTCCAAACAGTCCACAGGAGCTGTCACTTCTCATCACATCAGCACCACGGCTATACCCGGCTAACTAAGAGAGGAAAACTGCTGCTGGAGGAGCGGACTGTGTGTGTGTGTGTGTGTGTGTGTGTGAGCACGCGTGTGTGTGTGTGTGTGTGTATATGTGCACGTGTGTGTGTTTCCAGGGTCTTGTGCAAAGACATAGAAAATACAATTCTAATACAAATCATATACATGTTTATATGGTTATTTTAAAAATGACTTATAGTTGTATTCTATGTTAAGGTGTGTGTGGATTGACTTGTGCTACAAGAGTCCCTCATTAAATGTGTTTAACTGGGAGATTAAAATGATGTTCTTTGGTCGTCATTTATGAAAAGGTATGGAAACAATGAAATAAAAGTTAGTATAGTACCGTGTGTTCTCGGCTGCTTCTCTATCTGGGGCCATCCAGAAGAAGTGAGACTCCTGACTCCATCTGTTATATATATATTATATCCCTACTATAAACCTTGACTGCTTCTGCTACACCACACATCCTCCAAACTGCCCGTCCTCCGACCTATACCCCGAAGGCAATTTGTTAATCTTTAAAGATATAATATTCAGGATTTTCCTAAAAAAAAAAAAGCAATGTATAGACTAGACAAAAGTAATCCCTCTCAATCATCACTTATGACCCACTATAAGTATGTGGTGGTGTCTGTATTGTCTTTGGGCAAGAAGCTACGAAAGTAGAACACCGAAAATAAATGCAAATATAGCGAGGCGAAACAGCAAGTGGAGAAAGCTTGTTCCAAAGGGGAGGAGGGGCCAAGTTTGAATGTTTACAAACAGTATAAGGGACAATTCCTGCATAGTATGCCTTTAATGAGATAAGGATGGCCCAGTGGGAGCACGCTAGTGATGAGAACCCGCTATGTAAGCTGTAGAGAAAAGGGCACAATTACAAATCCATCTGCTCCTTCAGCACCACGGACAGCGCCGTGGATTTGTCGATACGCAGCACAGTTAGACTACATATTCCATGGTCGGGGCCATTGATTGTAACTGTCACAAACCTCAGTCAGATAAAGGATCAATGAGTCAGGCAGACTAGGTTAACATATTCAACTAATCAACCCCTCTGCCCTGCACTCTCTCTGCTACTGGGGGGGATGGCAGGTTAACAAGGGGGATGCATTTTGGTCATTTTGCTAATAAAGGCAGGCTGGTCTCATCCCCTGTTTGTAGTGTTACTACAAAAAGTAATGCACTGTTATTCGTACATATACCATGTAATTGTGAGATGTGCGGCCCAGGTTTAAAAGCTACAAACACACGCTCTGGCTGTCTGACCTAACGACATATTTTTGCAGCCTAAACCTGCTGAATTATTCCTGTTTCACAATGTTAATTGTAACGTTAATGTCCTATCACATGACCAGGCCATGTATTTAAATCGGAAGACATGTTTGTATATATTACACAAACTGTTGTGCAATACTTTTCGTTTGATATCATACGAACAGTTTATGAGAATGTGTTAATAAGAGGGGTGGCACCCCCCCCCCCCTCCTGTATGTGGAGTAATGTGAAAATCAGCTATTAGAATGATTAGTGGAAGTTATTTGAGTGGACTTTCTTTTATTGGAGAAACCTGCTTATATGTTTGTAAGCTCACACTGCTCTGTCTCACGCACACACACGTGAGCGGGTGTGCGCACGCACATACACACACACTCCATTCATCTTCATGAGACGGATGTGTCACGTGGATCGGATATGTGAGTGTGTACTTGTTTTGGTTATGTGCACGCTATTTATTGTGTTTTTTCTGTATTTATCTCTGGTATCAAGTTGTTTACATGGGATTTAGCAGATTGGCATCAAACGTTGATTCTGTGTGTTTGAAGGCGATGCACTGTGACAGTTGTGTCACTTTCCTGCAGGGCCCAAACTCACCTTATCTCCTGCACAGTACACTCATCTGCAGCTATTAGAAAAACATCTTTTGGGGGGTAACATAATGCTGTACCTGCAAACCATTAGATATTTCTTCAGTATAAATGTTACATTTGGTACATTTTTAATGATTTCCAACAAAATACACTAGATTTTCTAAAAGGAGCAGATCAGAAAATGCATTTTTTCATTACCCTTTTTCATAAACAGATAAACTGATTTAAGAATAAATGAGACTGTCCTCCCGAGAAGAACAGGTTCAAATGTTAATGCTGTGTTATGAGAGCAAAGAGGGAAGTCGGGTGACATTGTCAGTAGGTGATTTGAGGGGGGGTGCCACTTGTTAACCTGTCACCCTCCTCTCCATCCCGTAGTAGCACAGAGAGTTTTTATTTATTTATTTATTTTCAATGAGAACATGACAAGTACAAGCAAACAAGGCACATTTTAATGTCTTATACCTCAGAAATATTCTGCCTCAGTTTGAGCACAATCAAAGCAAAATACAAAGAGATAAACCTAAAATAAAATACAAACATAAAGATAAAAACTTAGCTATCTAAAATTCATAAAATTCATAAAATTCATTTAAACATATCCAATAATGAAGACAATGTCAGAGCTTTCTTGTCTTTAACAAGTTTCAGGTACTTGCTCAAGAGTTTTAACTCACTCTTCCAATGACAGACGGTTTCATCTTCTACATTTATGTATAAAAAGAACCTTCCCTAATAACAGCACAATATTTATAAGAAAAGCCAAGTTTCTGTGTTCAACAAAAACACCAAATTTAACTGTTTTCACTGTAAAGGGTGACAACTCAATCTCCTGCAGCCAGCCCTGCACATCACTCCAGAAAGACTGATCTTCAATGGAAGAACGCATGCTCCACAATTTCCCTTTCACAAAAATAGTTATTCACAACAAAATTTAATCTCAGTCTTAGGAATTCATTCAGTGCGTACGTCTCATTAAAAATGTTGAAGTTCACCTCTTTTAAGGGTTGAAAAAACCTTAACGTGTTGTTAAAGTGTTGTTTGAATTAACAAAACTGCGACTGTAGTGAAGCGTCATAATTTGTGGTGTAAAAGTGACGTCAAGGGAAAGTTGTAAATGACAACGGAAAAGTGACATGCTATTTATACGTTTTCCCATGAGATAACATTGTTCAGTTAGCTTTTATCTTTTTTTTTTTGAATGCACAAGACACAGATTTTGTACATAGTGTCCCACTGAGGCGTTCAGTGGCCTCATTGACTCTTTGCAGGCAGACACAGGATCCTTCTGTTTGTTTCTTTCTCATGGATTCCCGGGTACACACAACAATACACAGAGAGGCAGGCCTATTGTTAGCAACGCATCATCCATCACCGAAAAAAATCACTATGTGGACCACCACCTGAAACCCTTAGACCAGATTTATGTGCATTTTAGGAGCATCTCTGAGGGTCAGAAAGGCCCTTGTGTTGTGTTCAAAAATACATGTAGCCTATAGCTCTGTATACTGGATACTGCACCTAACTATTTAACACAAGCACTGAGGAATTATATTAACTGTTCTTGCTGTCTAACATATTTCAAGAACGCCTACACACTTACAAAAGTTTGGCAATGGGTTTACATCAGGTGCGTTAGTGCTGCGAATCAGCGTGATCAGAAAATACTCAGACGAGCAGTAGCCTGGCTGTGTCCATCAGAAGCGCATTTCTCCGCTCCGGTCGACAAGTGATTCTGTTCCTCTGCTCTTTTCTAATCTCGTCTCGTCTGTGTCTGTCTCCGTTTAAACACAATGGACAAATATGTGGATAATAACATCATTTTAAAAGCACAATCGCAAATAGTAGTGATACTAGGTTATTTCTAATAAATATAGTGGATGAAATGTCGTCATGTGGGGAATGTAAACTCCAGGAGAACAGCAGGGAGAGGGGACACAGGGAAATCACAAGGTTTGGCACACAGGGGATGAATATTTGATTATTTATCAGAATCATATCATTTATATCATACATATAATATGTTTTATATTGTTTATAATAGATTATCAGTGTGTTTTCTTGCCAGATTCGCTTGTGGCATGCAGAGAAAATAGATCAGACGGCGAAATGATCGCTCAGGATTGCGAGCCGGGTGCACGGTGCGTGCCATGGAATCGGCACAACTACTTAACATGGATGCTGAAAGGAATCGGGCCGAGCTTCCCTGCACTTTGTAGCCATTTGCGGCGCTTTCATGGCGCTTTCACAGCTGATGTAAATCCACCGTAATGATCGATCCATGGATCTACATCAGATCAAAATGTTTGAAAAATTTAAACCACACCCATTAGTGCTGGGTGGTCATCATCACGGCATGACTGCCTGGGCCTTATTATAGGTTTATAGTGACTTATTCTACTGTCAGATGGTCTATGGGGATTGAATCAAGTGGCCATTCAATTTTGGCACTTCAACATTGGCTGCATTTTTCAGCACCAGAGGTTGCCGCTTGTTGTGAATGTGTGTGTGCATGCATGTGTCTTGTATATTTTGGCATTTGTATATTGTATTTCTGCTTTTATTGAAAGTGAGAGAGACAGACAGGAAAGACAGGGGAGACAGAGGGGACGATAAGCTACAAAGGGCCCGGAGTCGAACCAGGTACGGTACGGACTCAGCTTTAATGGTATGCGATGTACCCGGTGGGCTGCCCCAGGCACATAGTGTTTTTTTTTTTTATTATGTATGAAATGTGCTATATAAATAAAGTTGACTTGACTTAACTATTAGAGGTGGAAATCACAAATGACTTCACTTCACTTCGAAGATTCGAAACCACTGATGATGCAGTTCCTTCACTTTTCCAAACGGTTACATCAAATAGTCATCAAATAGACTTCAGTGCGTATAATATTCATACAGCTACGACGTTCAGTTCTGACTTCTGACTGATTAAACGTTGAACGGAGGTGTGATGGTGAGATATCAGAGTGGTGGCTGAAAGAGAGAAGGGAAGGTTAAAAACAAAGGGAAGTTCAGAACATAATTGGACTTTCCTTCGTGTTTTCTCCCCCTGTCTGGATTAGAGGAGAGAGTCAGGCAGGATTTGGGACACATGGTAATTATCCCATCTGAGATCCCATCTGCGACCCCTCCTGTCCCCAGCCTGTTTTCTAAACCCTCCCCAGCCCTCTCAGCTTAAGCAGGATTGTCTTTCTCTGCTCCGGAGTCTCCGAGGTCACTAAAAACAAGCCGGGCTTTTGTGTCACAACAACAAAGGATTTCAAATGAAGAAGCAGATACCTTTTAACTCCCTCTGAGAGGAGCCAGCACTTGTTTTTGCAGCCTTTACAATTTCCAGCTTGCTTGACTTTTGTGTTCTGTGTGGGTTGTGTTGCTTGCCTGGTGTACTTAAAAAAAAACCCTGAATGTCTAGTTTGACTTATTATTTTTTGTTTGGACACAGAAGGTATTTAAATTAACTACAATACAGTAGGTCTAGTGTTTTATCCTTAATGTCAACACCTCATCATGCAGCGCTTACTTACTACTACCATATAAAATAATACAGTAATATACAGTAAATGCCTGTTTATGCACTAGAAAAAATATGACATCATATGTCTAAGGAACCAATCAAATCACTTGTGGGGTGTCTACTATTAGTATTAGTATTGCTGTATTAGTATACAACAAAACACCTGCACTGCACTAAATACCTGAATGACTTGAATCAGATTTTAAGATTTTTTAATATTTATATTCTTATAATTTAATTTTATTGAGTACTTATTTAATAAATGGTCCAACTTTTTATTTTTTTTATTTTTTATTTTTTTACCAGCACAGTTAGGAGGGCTGTGCTCCATTTCACTGTATTTGTACTTGTGACAATAAACAACCTTGAACCTATTAAAGGTTTTGCCTTTCTGCTGCTTTCAATATACTGCTGAAATACAACACATTTCTTGTTAAATGAAAAAAATATATATTTCCAACATTTATTACAATTTAAAGTGCAGTTTTAGTTTTTCTCTCTGTGTTTTGTTCCTGTATAGCCTGCTCCTGTTCTTGATGGGTTGCATTTAACAATCTCATGACGTCAATATGAATTGCTATGATTTTTTGTGTCACGCGGTTGATCACCTACTTGTATGTCTCCCCCTGGATGTGTGTGTGTGTGTGTGTGTGTGTGCGTGTGCGTGTGTGTGCGTGTGCATTGATTTTTGTATGGTTAATATGTTGTTAGCAAAATATATTTAAAAAAATAATGATTAAAAAAAACATATCCAAAGATATTGTGTAGTCAAAACGACATCAATAAGAGCCGGTTGCTCTCCTTTGACGGCCCCTGGCCCCTGGCCCACTCTTTACTGCAGCACAAAGTGCATCACTTTCTTATGTAACTGGACGGGGAGCATGGGTCGCTGTTGGACTCCCAGTCGCTTCTTGGCTCCGCGCACTAAACAAAGTGTCAACATAACGGATGCCCCTCAGAAAATAATAGCACTTACAGAAAAGCAAGAGATTGATTTTAGATCTCCTTTCCCCCAAATGTGGAGGCCCTACATCCCTCTGCTCCTGAGTAATGGCACATAGGGGTCTCTTCTCCTGATAACTATGTCACATTTTTATCATCAGTATGTCAATTTCATAAAATGAAGTGAAATAGCAAACAGAGCCTTACAGATAAGAGGCCTATACTGCATCCAAACTCTCCAACATGTTAAAGGGAAATGAAAGAAAAAATATCTACATTTATCAAAGTTAGGTATATGGTGTGAAAAACACCTGCAGCTCATGCCAATGTCCTCTGTGTTTCAGGGGCGCAGCTGCAAAATCTGTTGTACTTCTGCCACCAGCACCTTCATTTGATGTGACAGTGGCACAGTTGGAACTATGGCTTGTTCTTTTCTTCGCTTACATTGAAAACTAACAGCAAAAATGACATCCAAAGATATGAGTGCAGGGGATGTTTTCTTTTTTTACAGTGTTTTGGCTGACGGGATATTCAGCCGGAGAGAGCAGGCAGGAAGGTGTAAGGGCTGATGCAGGTGATCCTGGAGCACAGCGAGAACAAAGCACAAAGATACATGGAGGAAAATGCAATTCACTAGAATAGAAAAGCAGCCTTGTACAGGTAACCAGGTAGCAGACTGAACGATTTGGTGATGAGTGGAAGAATGACCGGGGTAGATATACTGAGGCTTCATGAGCTTGATGGGAGGCAGGTGTTGGTAATCAGCAGGTGTTGGTAATCAGCAGGTGTTGGTAATCAGCAGGTGAGGGCAGGGGCGGATTAAGGTGGTTATGGGCCCCGAGGCTACTCTTTGTGTGGGCCCCCCTCTTACTCATCATGCTTTGCCAGAAAAATAGTAATTTAGTAATTTAGTGCCATGTTGAATTTCCCACACGCACACACTCGTACTGGCATACACACAAACAAACACAAACAGCAATGCTACAGAAAAAGAAACATCCACACACATCTGTCAGCTGATACCAGCTTTTAGTTTTCTAAACCAACAGGATTTTCTTTAGTAGATCTTAGTGTTCTTTTGTTGCCACATCTACGCAATCAGCTGCTTAATTAATTAAAAAAAAATTTTTTTTCTTATGGTCCAATTTTTTTCTTTGAAGAAAAAAATGATCTAAAAAAAATAGTACAACTTTTTTGGCATATGCGCCAGGCGAGCAATTCTCATTGAACTGAACAGGTGCTATTTTGGGATCTGGTATCCAGGTCTTCTAATACATCCATGGTTGTGATAGGTTGACCATATTGATTTGCTGAATGTTTTCTCAAACTCACTTCTGCCGACCCTTCGCATGTTTTAAACAGAGAATACAAACTTCTGCCCTCTAATATTTAAACACATCAGACTGAAGAATTATTTTGTCCATCCTGATGTTAAACCAAAATCAGTGTGCTAAATGACATCTGTATCCAGAGGATAACATGTGATGTCCTTGTCATTCATGTTTTCATGTTTGTGTAACTTTCTTGAATGAAGCTGCCTAATGGATGCAAAATGAATTTCAGTGTAAACTGACAATAAAGTTGTATTGTATATTTCAAAAACCACAAAAAACGTGTCCTGGCTGTGCATTTGTGTGAAATATGAATTTTAGAGCAAATAATAAAAAATAAAACTAGAAGGGCACTTGGAGAGCGCAGACCTCCACCAAATCAAGATCTATCAAAACTGAAAAAAAAAAACAAATTGTGTATCCGCTAAGTGATTAGGATCCTCTCCAATATTTAATGGCTTCTTCATTGGCCCATGCTACACCCTTCCAACAAGTTTTATGAAAATCGGGTCAGTAGTTTCTCCGTAATCCTGCTGACAAACAAGCAAATAAACAAACTGAAAACATAACCTCCTTGGTGGATAAATAATAAAGTAATCCCTTCATGTAATCTCTTCATAAAGACGCTAACTGTAGTTGGAATACAGTTACTCATACTCCATATTTTAAATATGTATTCTGATTACTCTCCAACCTTACAGCTGTGCCAAGTGCAAAGAAGAAGCACTGATAATGTCTTTCCCTGTGTTGCTGTTATTTATCCAGCTGACAAGCCGGAGGCAGCAGGCTGCTTTCTGGGACATAGAGGCTGGAATCCAGGCTAGTGGAGTCTGCTGCAAATATTCAGTCCATGCATCATACAGAGACGCTAAAGTAGAACAACACACAGGTTCACTGTCAATACAGAGCTCTTTGTCCACTTCACACACAGCCATAGTTTCCAACACTTTTCTTCCCATCTCGTCACATATCGACTAACGCAAATTCGTATACAATTTAAATAAAATCACTCCATTAAAAATATATATTTTGTTTGCTGCAAAATAATGTCAAAGGTCAAAGGTGGCCCACAATCTGCCCCGTCAGTTTTTGACAAGAAGAGAGCGGGCAGAGACGGTGGGGTGGGTTTTATTTGTTGCAATGGAAATTAAAAAGTACATTTTCAGAATATCGTGCTTTCTTGTAGTACTTGAAGTACTACAGTCGTGGAGATGGAGTGAACATTTTCTCACTTTCACCATGATTGCCCTACTTTTTAATTGCTTTTAAATATGTGTTAAAAATGTCATGAAATGTATGAAGCCTTTACCACCATGCTAGTCTGTTATAACTGGAGGACCACAGCCGGTTTAATTGGCTCCTCACAGTCTCTCTCTGCTCTATCAGATCATGGCAACCACTCAGCTGAAACATTTATTCACACGTCTGTGCGTGCGTGTGTATGTGTTAAGTTTGAAGAATCATAAGCATGTATGTACGTGCACTGAGTAATAGCATCGCACAAATCTCAAGCGCATGTATATGCACTTGGACGTTTATGGGAAAAGATGTACACATGTGCACACGTGTCTCTGTAATCATCCCTCGGAGGGAGAGAGAGAGAGAGGGGGTGTGTGTGTGCGTGTGTGTGTGTGGGTGTGTGTGTGTGTGTGTGTGTGTGTGTGTGTGTGTGTGTGTGTGTGTTTGAGGGAAAGAAAAAAGAGAAAATGGCGGAAGGTGATGAAAATAAAGACAGATTTTGTTCAAGTTTTTATTTTTTAAACTACATTTTTGTCTCGTCTTTTTTTGTGGGGGATATTGCATGTTGATATCATCACAGTTAGTGTTTAATGACATCGGTGCCGTCTCGGCATCGTCTCGTCTTCGTCTTGGAAAAAAGGGTCGTTGACGAACATATTTTGTCATAGGCTTCATTTCCTACACTGATGACAAAAAGCTCTGTTTTTTTGTTGGGGGAAGCAGCTAAATATGTCTTCTCCTGCTACAATATGAGGCTAAATAAATAGAAAATTGTGTTTATTGTTTTTCTTCTGTTTGCTCCCACCCCCCACACATATTCCTATAATGAGGGACATGTATAGTATTTGTTTATTATCTTCAATGATGCAATAATTATCCTATGTTTAGTTTAATTATTACAGCCAGATGTATTTCTTATTTACTTTTGTAATTTTGATGTTTTTGTCTTCTATGCTTTGGCAAAAGAGCCATTGATATTTTCATAGCAATAAAGCAAATTTAAATTGAGACAGAGTGAGAGAGAGAGAGAGAGAGAGAAACTTTCTTCAGTGATAGTGACAGAGGCAGACAGAGGGGTCAACAGAGGGAGAGAGAGGTGAGTCTGTGAGTGAGACAGAGAGAGTGTTAGGTGATGCGTGTCTTCTGGAAAGACAGTCTCAATAACATTGTACATCACAGGGTGGACTATACTGTTCTCTATTCCTGTCTCCAGTTTGATTACAAATTGAGAGCAATTAATCAAAGTGAGAGTGATGAAACATTATTTCCAACTTGCTCAGGATCCCTTTAGTTGTAATGCAAAAAGCAGTGGTGGTATTGCTGATTAGAGAAGGAAGCTTGTGACCAGAAAGAAACCACTTTGATCCCTGAGCCGGTCGGATAAATTGGGGGGAAAAAAACCTCCCATTATGCCACCTCTATGTCCGATGCACTTATACTATAGAACTTGGGCTTAATGACACACATCTAAAGGCTTGGCCTCGGGTTGAGCCAACATTAACGTTAGTTACCAAGACC
Organism: Heterobranchus longifilis; assembly: GCA_028570985.1. Taxonomy (NCBI): domain Eukaryota; kingdom Metazoa; phylum Chordata; class Actinopteri; order Siluriformes; family Clariidae; genus Heterobranchus; species Heterobranchus longifilis. Next base: position 753 of record JAOVVB010006727.1, on the reverse strand, counting down.
TATCTCCACAGTGCTGCGTTTTCACTCTTGGATAGGGAAAAATACCTCTCTGGCTTGATTGCATTTCTTTAACCCTTTGGGGTCTACCTCCCCCCCCCTTTTGATTGCGGTGGGAGTCGGGGACAGGTAAGGGGAGATAGCAGGTCAACAGATGTCACATAGAAGCGGTGTGCATCATCTGAAAGATAATAACCTGAAAATTAATTTGAGATATAAATACACTGTGTGTCAAGTTTTTCTCATCATAAATCTATAATAAACATGGTGTTTTGGTTAGCAGCCTATTAAATTTTGAAGGTTTAGAGTGTATAAAGTCTTAGAACATTATGATCAAAGTATATGATGACCATGACCATGTTCTATTATGTCTCATAAGTTGTTGCAGCAATTTTGGGGTTGATACCATTTGTTACACTGATTTGGTGCACAATTTAACCATTTTTATCCACTCGAAAATATATAAAAATGGTTTTAAAGATTCCTCCAAAACGCCACCTTAAGACACCAAGACCTCGAGGAACACCGTAGAAAGACTGATGCTGTGATTTGGTATCAACAACTTTTGACATTTGGAGATTTCTGTAAGATTTCGGCAAGAAACATCTGCTCTGGAAATTGCTCAGAAACTCCTTTATTGTGAAGATACCATATGGGAACCTATACATCGTCTGAACGCCCTCGGTCTCTAGTTTGTGTTTGTAAAGTTTCATGAGGCTGTGATTATCCCAGAGGTCACAACAGCTCATTTTATAC
>JAOVVB010006703.1:0-16986 GCA_028570985.1 Heterobranchus longifilis | reverse complement strand
AGGGGGGGAGAGAGAGAGAGAGAGAGAGAGAGAGAGAGAGTGAGAGAGGGAGAGAGAGAGAGAGATCTACTAGGCAGATCTCTACTAGACTGCAAAGGATTCAGTATGAAAGTGTGTTAGGATTGACCCTGACCACACATACAGTATACATCTCCCTGTTTAGGAATTCAACAAACTCACCCCATGCTGTCTTTCTATCAGTCACTTCAAGTCGACCAGGTTTTATAGATTCACAACACAAAGAATCCGTATTACATTTCCGTATTCATGAAATTCATCCTGTGTGGAAGTATAAACAGCGGGTGCTTTCCATCAGACTGCTTCCAGCTGCTTAACTCCACTGTGACCTGATACAGCAGCGAGCATTCCATCCAAACTGTGTGTATGTGTGTGTATGCGTGTGTTTTATATACTGTAATAATGCAATGCATTTGCATAGTTCTCCACACCACTGCACTTCCCAGGCAGGAGGGGGGAAAGTAACGGATGTGAATTGAACAAAATATCATGCAACGGCTTTTCTACAGTATGCTTACTGGAAAAAGTTGCCTATTTTGAACAAGCCTACTTGTTTGTTCAGCTTTCAGATATAGCCCAAGACTGTTTTTTTCCCTTGCTTTTAGAATCTAGAATCTCATCACTCCCTTTTTAGCCCTTCTCTCCCTCTCTGATGCTCCCTTACCATAAAACTTACACTGTTAATGAAGTCATAAAAAGAATAGGTCCATACATTAAATCCATATATTGTGGCATTGTAGACACACTACGTCAAAAACTCAAACAAATTAGGCTTCTTCTTTTAGTCAAAAGATTCGTATTGATAAAGATGATAAAATTTATCCATGGAAGTGACTTTAATATGACCTAACTAAGGCTAAATATCCTGTGCATGTATGTATATTGGCGGCATGGTGGCATAGTGGTTAGCGCGGTCACCTTGCACCTCCAGGGTCCGGGTTCAAGTACATGAAGTTTGCAGATGTTCTCCCTGTGATTGGTGGGTTTTCTCCGGATACTCCGGTTTCCTCCCTCAGTGCAAAGACATGCAGATTAGGCTAGTTGGCGTTCCCAAATTGGCCAGTGAGTGAATGCTGACCAGAAATAAAAATGGTCTCCAGTTGGACTGGGGGGATGGATGGATGAATGGATGGAGGGATGGATGGATAATCGTTACTACTGTATAATATATATCACCAAACATGATGTCCAGCCAGCAGCAGGACAAAACAAATCTAATGCCAGTTTGATAGCAGAAAATGGTCCACACTGTTTAAGACTATCACATTATCTCCAGTTTCATGGCAAGCAAACAGAACTCAGCAGAAAGAAATAGTGACTTTATCCTCTTAGCAGGATAGCTTTGTTGTGTGACGTAACACCACAAAGTCTAAATTCTCTCTCACTCTATCCATTTCAGGCCTATCGCTGCAAGGCTTTAAACTCTTATCTAAGCTGCACTGTCCGGACTGTAGGATTAAAAGAAGAAGAAGAAGAAGAAATGTCTCCTTAAAATCCCTCATTTATAGCTCTGTCATGATCGTAGCTCAGGTTTCTAAGCCAACTTCTTTTCTGGGCCCTGTAGGATTGATGGCACTCAGCAATGCTCAACAATGACTGACTCTGGATTTGTGGAAGAGACAGAAAAGTAAAGCTGCAGTTCACATTAAGTTTCGATCACATATACACCTAAACGTAAAACTGCCTTAGGGATTAATACTAGCCGAATATAAATAAAGGTATGAACCACAAATGCTTCATCAGAAGTAAATCTGTATCCTCTCAGGGCTCCTTTTAGAGGACCAAACATGTGAAAGTCTGATGAAGTCTGATGCAGAGTGTCAACAGGGTGGGAAGTAGTGTGCAAATGTGCATCATATCAGTCCTCTGCCCTCCATCTGAAGTTTAGGCTTCAGCTCTTCAATAAGTGTCTCACTGTAATGAGCACTGTTGCAAAACTGGCCCTCTAGAATCCCAGAAAACTGTAAGCATCAATTATTAATTTTCAGGCCGATGGCTGACTTTTGAACTTTTTCTTGCATAACAATCGAGGATGTATCTGTTCCATACTCTGATGTTTATTCTCAGGCTTGTAATGATAAATCCATAACTCGTCACCAGTAATGAAAATTTCCTCCCCTTCCTTAGAGTATCCAAACGCTTCTGTTTATGATCTTCAGTGAGTTCTTTCGGCATCAGGTACATCCTCAGAGCACAAACACGAAGCACTGCACGCTGATCTTTTTCATGCAAATCACAAGTGGGGGGTCCTTTTTTGTTTACACCGCAGTTACAAATGAACTGATGTTCACACCTGCACAACAGGAACTACGGTAGCCTTGAACAGAAAGCACTGATAAGACAGTGCGGCCAACAGTTTAATATAACCAGAGTATATAAATCACAAGCAGGTGAGATGTATAACATTGATTATCTTTTTACATTGGCATCCATCAAGGGGTGGGATATATTAGACACCAAATAAACAGATAGCCCTCAAAGTTGACATGTTAAAAAAAGGAAAAATGGGCAAGAATATTTATTTAGGATTAGAGCCACTTTGACAAGGGCCAAACTTGTGGTGGCTAGAGAACGTGGTCAGGGCATTTCCATTCCCATAATGCAGAGGTTAGAACTTACCAAAAGGACACTCAGTGAAACAGCGAGGATCATGGGCACCCAAGGCTTACTGATGTGGGAAGGGAGACTAGCCCATCTGGTCCACTGGGAACGAGTTTGCATAGCTGCAGACTGGTTATAGAGCCCATGCTGATCCCTGTCTACTTTTAAAAGCACCTACAATGGGCAGCATAACTGGACAATGAAGAAATGGAAGAAGAAGGTCACCTGCTCTAAGGATTCAAATTCTTTACCATCAGTTGGACAGCTATGGGTGTGCATTACTTATCTGGGAAGGAGATGGCACCAAGATTCACTATGGAAAGAAGGTAAGCCAGTGAAGGCAATGTGATGCTTTGGTCATGTTACTTTGGCACGTACCATCTGTTGCCCATCAAGCACACCCCCTTCAAGGCAACAGTATTCCCTAATGGCCATGTCCACTTTCGTAGTTTCCCAAGATTTAAATAGAAGAAAATTTCCATAGACATATTCTAAAACATAACAAAAAGCAATCCCAGGAGAGTGGAGGTTGTTATAAAAGAAAATCAATATTGACTTAATACAGATAGTCCCCAACTTACGAACGACTTCCGTTCTGGGAGCACATTCACAAGTCGAATTTGTTCTTAAGTCCAACAAAGTGAGACTTGTAGGTCTTTGACATGAATATAAAATATAAAACATACCAATCCACTTCACTAAATCTCTGCCCCTTTACCGTGCCTAAGGAAATGAATCTCACAGACGTCAAATGTAACAGTGTGGACTCTACGCCTTTAAATCTCGAGGGGAATCCCGGATGGCATTTTGTCTCAGTGCTGTTTTCCACTGTATTGGACTGTGAACTCTGTTTTGTTAATGATTTTCCAAAATTAGGACTATTCACCATCCGGACAGCTTTACAGGACAGCCATTTTCTAAATCATTATGCTTCTGGATGGATTCATTGAAACCAGAGAGGGTGACTAATTTCTCCCACACCCCCCTGTACGCAGACACATACAATAGACCAGGCTGTAGACATTTTATACATTCACTCACACACTGAAAATATTGTATATAATTGCAAATTCCCATAGACATAACTCGAATGTTCGTAAGTTGAGGACTACATTTACATTTTAGGCATTTGACAGATGCCCTTATGCAGAGCGACTAACATTTTTATCTGATACATCTAGGGTTAAGGGCCTTGCTTAAGGGCCCAGCAGGGACAAATTGGTGGTCATGGGATTTGAACCTGGGACCTTCCAAACAGTACTCCAGTGCCTAAACAACTGAGCTACCCCTGTGCCCTAATACAAGCAGTGGAATGTTCAAGTGTCAGGTGGTAGTAATTTTGCCAATATAGTGTATCTGTCATTTGTGGGTTTTTATAATTATTTCAACACACTGTTTAAGAAATTAAGTGTTTCATTTGACAAAACTCAGCCACGAAAATCCATTTTAGCACAGCAATGTAGAGGACTATGCTAAATTAATTTGGGCAATGCTTTAAAGTTATGCATTTCATTATCAGTGGCATACCACACTGTAATGCATTATAATAAACACTGACAAAAATAGCATATCGATAAGCTTTCAGGAAATTGCATGTATTATTGCAGTATTATGAGATAGTATTGATTTTTATAAGAGTTGCTAAACAGGAAAAAAATAAATAAATAAAGCAGGCAGAACAGTTCCTGAGATCCATGTAGCCCACCATTGCAAAACCCTGGATTGGAAAACTCTTCAGCTGTTACACTGCCTAAAGCATTCAATAGAAAACAAGTGCCACTGTGGAAGGGAAAAATGGAGTAAAGTCTGAAAACTGATTAAGGCATAAATAGGGTGTAGTATACTTGTCACTATTACTCTGCTTTAATGCCACAATAAATGTGAAATAAGATATCCATGAAGCTGGAGGCTTGAAAGGTCACCAGGTTTTTTTTTCAGTCTGAGATTTAACCAGTGAAACAAAAAAATACTGCAGTGGAAAGAAAGGCCAGCTTTAGTTTCGTCCAGTGTATTCGAAAGTGGATATTGATTCGGAGAAAACAAAGACCTGAAAGAACTGAACCGACATTGCTGCATATACTGACGACTTCACAAAGCTTACTCAGCAGAAATCTCCACTGGATAGCAAGAAAGGCCTTTAAAGGACCCACTATTCACGAACTAACACAGAGTCTATGTATATAATATTTACGATAATTCTCCAAAAGATTTATTACTATAAATAAATGAAAGGAGACAAGAAGGAACCTCGTATAAAGTTTCATCAGAGGGTGTAAGCTTTGTTAGTGGGGAAGGAATAATCATTTTATTTATTTATTTATTTTAATAAATGGTGGGTAGGGTACAGTACAACTTGGAATATAAGCAGGAAATGTCCATAACAATTTAGCAGGATATTTATGTGGTGTAGGTCTGGGTTCGGGTTCGATTCCCACCTTGGGGTCTGTGTATATGGAGTTTGCGTGTTTTCTCCTTGCTTGGTGGGATGACCGTGAATGGTGCCCCCTCAATGGATTGGCACCCCGTCCAGGGTAGACCCTGCCTCATGCTTCCTAGGATAGGTTCCAGGCCTCCCACAACTCTGTATACAGGATATATACAAAATCCTAGTTGCTCCTTTAATTCAATAATATCCTGACGGTCATATACAAATGACAAGGACCTACAGTATAAGTGGATAACGGTGCCATCTTTTTCTGGTGCCATTCATAAACAGGTGCAGAATAAGTAAGAGAAAAAGGAGTGCAAAGGAGAGAGACGGAGCAAATATAAGGAAAGAAAGGAATGGGAAGGCTGAATATAGAAGAAAGTACATGAGAAAGCTACAGTGCAAGTGTGAGCAGGTGTGTGTCTAATTCTGGAGTGTCTAAAATATGATGTGTGAAAGGAAAGGAAATGTGTTTAACATTCGTTAGGATAAATAAGCAGAATTTTAAGTCAATCTGGCTTGAAATTCAGTTTAAATCTGTAAATCATTATTCTGAACACTACTTAAGTTTGTTATATAATAAGAATAAATGTCCCAAAAGAGACCCTAGTCTATTCCAGCTGATTTGTCTGAATGCCCTGCTATCTACCAACAAAAGAAATAAGGCCCCTTATCCGCTGCCGAATCAGCACATTAGCACAACATTAGAGAAACGGCCAACATCAGGGCCTGAAGCTAAACAGATGAAACATGCCAAAGACAATCACAGCAGAGCCTGAACAGGTGAGAGTAAAATAATGAGAAGGAAAAATGAGCCAAGCGTGGGGAAAACAAGAAGCAACAGGAAACAGATAAATGACTCAATCTGTGTTGGAAGGGTAAGAAGGTGAAAAATGAAAACGTAATTATGAGAGGAAAAACACCAATTAGCATTGGGAACACCAATTAGCATAACCTGCATGTCTTTGGACTGTGGGAGGAAACCGGAGTACCCGGAGGAAACCCACCAAGCACAGGGAGAACATGCAAACTTGAGATGGGAATTGAACCATTTTAGAGAGCTTGTAATTCCTAACATGCCCCCAAGATAACACTTTCCAAAAAAGTATGTCAAAGCGGTAAGTGATAAACTCTGATCCACCATAACACTTAACCACCTTCCTAATACTGGTTAGCGCCACCAAAACAGCTCTGATCCCCTGAGGCATGGACTCCACTACACCTCTGAAGATGTGCTGTGGTATCCAGGACCAAGACATTAGCAGCAAGTCCTTTAAACCCTATATTCTGTTCCGAGGATCATCAATGAATCAAGCTCATTTTTCCAGCACAACTAATAGACACTTAATCAGATCTTGGAGGCCAAAGTCAACACCTTGATTTTTGATGTGAGATCGGGTCAGATAGATTAGTCCCTGCTCTCTGCACGCATCAATGAACCTTTGGTTGTCATTCTTTGGGGGACTTACTGTATGTTAGGTACTAACCACTGCATACCAGGAACAAACCACACCACAAGACCTGCTGCTTTCAAGATGCTTTGACTTAGTGGTCTGGTCATCACAATTAAATTTACATTACATTTACATTAACAGCATTTTGCAGGGACGCTTATCCAGAGCAACTTACATTTTAGGGTTAAGGGTCTTGCTCAAGGGCTCAACATTGGCAAACTGTATCATTGCTAGGGTTTAAACCTGGGGTTTGGACCTAGTATCTTTCATTCAGTAGCCCAATGCCTTAACCACTGAGCTGTTCCTGAACCCAATTTGATAATTACACCATTGTCAAATTTGCTTCCCCAACTTTTTTTGCTGCTTCCAACACATCAACTCCTTGATTAGTGTAGTTCCGAGAGTTTACTGACAAGATTTTTGTTCCAGTTGTCAGGGACATCCTTGTGTGCTTAGGATGAATAATCTGTCCAGCCTCTGAACGTCTGTAGACCAACTAGGCACAGTGGAGGCCAATGGTGACTATTGTATTTATTCCCATTTTACAACTGTGGTAGGACCTCTGGTCAACATTTACACACTACGGGCAATTTGGGAGCGCCAATTAGCCTATTCTTCATCAAGATCTAGTTAACATCAAGAGCAAATAAAAACAGAGGCAAAGAAGGGAACAACCGTTTATCGCTGCTTTAACGTAAGTGATACTGTAGCTTTTTTATTTTATGTAGCTATATAATATTATTATAATTCAGACATATCTTTGTAATAATTGAACAATTAGCAATTTGCTGTGGTTTAAGAGGAATAAAACATTTCAGGACACCTCAACACTTCTTTGTTAATTATTTTCTTATAGCAGCAAATCCCTGAGTGTTTAATTCTTTAACTAATGAGGTGTAATGTAGTGACGTAGATACTATACCATCTGGCCCATGGTGACACTCGCGACCTCGAGCATAGCAGCATCTGCGATAGACTTGGATGTTTCTTCTTCTATATTCCCGGAGTTGGACAGCAGCTCTTCTACGAGCTGCAGAACATCAGAGGTTTAGAACCAGCCGAAAGCACAATGTTTCAAGCAGATTAAACTGAGCGAAAAAATCTGTAGCATAGCTGATCAACATTAAACTCATTTTCTAAACAGGTTCTAGATCAGATCTTCTGTTGCGGTTTATTTGATCACACGTACTTATGTAAATTACTCCACTGAAGGCAGCTCTTCAGATCAGAGACTTGCTACAGGGATAAATATGTTAGAGCATTTATAAATTAATTTTATTAGAATCATGGAGGGAAAGTCAACAATGAAAAGCAAATTTTTAAAGATGATCGGATTAGAGAAGTGTGTTTCTTCCCTGCAAATCACGTTAGAAATAAAACAGCCGTATTTATAAATGTCATGAGCAATTAGGCGGAACGGTGGCTTAATGGTAAGCAATGTTGTCTTGCACCTTCAGAGTCTGGGTTTGATTCCTGTCTTGGGGTCTGTGTGCATGGAGTTTGCATGTTGGTGGGTTTCCTCCGGGGACTCTGGTTTCCTTCCACAGTCAATTCCCAGAGGAATTGGTGTTCCCAAATTGCCCATACAGTATTGTTTGAATGTTGACCAGAGGTCCTACCATGGTCATAAAACTGGGAATAAATGGTCACTAGTGGCCTCCATGGTCCCTAGTTGGACTAGATGGATGGATGGTTGGATGGAATGAAGGATTAATCTAACGCCTGTCATGTTTATAAATGCAAGAGGTTTGTAAGCCATCGATTTTTTGCGTAAACGGACCTTGAGAAATTTTTAATGAACAACAAAATGTGGAAAAAAAGTTTTTTTACCTTTCTGTATTCGTCCAAAGTGATGATCCCGTCATTGTCTTTGTCGTGCATATTAAACAGAACTAAAGGAAGGGAAAGGAAAAAGTCATTGTTCAGTCCAGCAGCAGATCAGAATTGTACGCTGTCCCTAAACATAGAAACTTCTCAAGCATCTCTTAAAAAACAAACTCATATTTCATCTCCATCATTGGAAATGTACAGTACATATAATGTGTTGTGAATTCAAACTGGACAATGTAGGCGTGTTTGTGTGTGTGGTGGTGGTGGTGGTGGTTTGGGGTGCGCTCACTCACAGCGGAGTTTCTCTTTTGTAAACTTCTCTTTATCCTCCTCTTGTTTTATTGGCCTGAAGTGTGCCACGACGGTGAGGAACTCCTCAAAGCTGATCTCCTCTACTCTGCCCACCTCACCCCGACCGAAGTTCCTGCCAAAGGACCAGGTCAGTTTACAGCAATAACACTACGAGTAATGTTTAAAAACTGAGTGTGTATGTTCATGAACCACTTATTTTGGTAAATTTTAGATACTTTTCAAATCTTAATCAATGTTTCTGCTGTGAGGAACAGGAGGGTGGAAATTCAGCTCACTCCTTAAAACCTGTTTGATGCCAAACCCAGACTAGTGTAACTGGTTTCCTCTTTAGTCTTTGTATCATCACTAGCTTCCAGCTGTTCCCTAGTTTCCCTGCCCTTAATTCCCAAGTGTTCATTAGCTTTCTGCCACTCTGTAGTTTACAGTGTAATTTACAGATGTTCGCTTGTTTCCAGCATGCTGATTTATTTCCAGCTGTTTCCTAGTTTTCCTTTTCCTTAGTTTCCAGGTACACCATATTTTCTGTTCCCTTGTTTCCGGCGGTTCCCTTGTTTCCAGCATGCCATTTCATTTCTCACTGCTCTCTAGGTTACAGTGTCGTTAGTTTCCAAGTGTTCCCTCATTTCCAGCTGTTCTCTGGTTTTTATTATCTAGTTTCTCCATAGCCTGCTGTCTTTAGTTTCTATCTGTTCCCTAGTTTAATACCTTCTTTTGATTCCAGCTGTCCTGTAGTGTCTTTGGAATAATCAACCCCCCCCCCAAAGACTAATGGCACTTAGTTACTGTAGTAACCCAGTGTATTTAGTTTCTGTTGCCTTGTTTTCAGTGTCTTTACACTGACAATTGTTATGGAATTTTAAGCAGTTTCCAGCTGTTCCCTAGTTTACAGTAACTTTACACTCCAGCTCTTCTTTACACTGTTGAGACTCCAGCTGTTCCCTGGTTTACAGTAATTTTTGACTCCAGCTGTTCTCTAGTTTACACTGACTTTAAGACTCCAGCTGTTTCCTAGTTTACAGTAATTTTAGACTCCAGCTGTTCTCTAGTTTACACTGACTTTAAGACTCCATCTGTTCCCTAGTTTATAGTAACTTTAGAACCCATCTGTTCTCTAATTTACAGTGACTAGATTATTTCACATGGTCCTTAGTTTACAGTGACTTAAGACTTCAGTGGTTTCCTAGTTTATAATAACTTTTGTCTCCAGCTGTTCACTAGTTTACAGTTGCATTAGACTCCAGCTGTTCCCTAGTTTACACTAACTTTAGACTCCAGCTGTTTCCTAATTTACAGTCTATTTAGTTTTTAGCTGTTCTCCAGTTTACATTGACTTTGAGATTCCAGCTGTTCCCTTGTTTCCATTTGTTATCTATTTATTTTTAATGTTCCATATTTCCTGGGCTTCTCTTTCTATTGTAAGCTTCCAGCATCCCTAGTATTCTGGTGTTACCTGGGGTCTCTAGTGTCCAGGCCGAGGTCCCTCCTTGCTACTGTAGTTTCCAGTGACCCTAGCTTCTAGGAATTTCCTACTTCCAGGTTTTCAGCAGTTACTTAGTTTCCAGTAATTATGGTTTCTCAATTTGTTCTCTATCTCATTTTTTTCTTTGCATTTGCTGTCCCAAAACTTCTACCAAAAATGTTTTCCTGTGTCCTTCCATAGCTTCCTGGATTTCCACCGTGGTTCTGATTTCCTACCTTTCAGTGCTCCTGCAAAATCTATCTGTTTTTTATATTCCCTAAAACATGCATGTGTAAAATAATGGATTTTTGTATAACAGGAGTATACAGAAAATGTAAAATGTACAGTAGGTACCTTTTATCAAAAAAGGCGTCGATGATTTGAGTTCTAATCGGGTTGAAGGTCAAATCGCTGATGGTCTCCAGGTCAATTCGGCTAAAATTCAGAAAAAACAAGAAGAGAAAGGACACGTTCTAATGTTTTCTATTGAGCAGTGAGGTGTACTTTATATGCTGGCACACATGAAGTACCTCAAGCTGTCACTGTTGTGGGCCAGGATCTTAAATCTCTTGTGCAGGTTTTTGATCTGCTCCGAAGAAACTGGATGAACAAGAAAAGCCAAAGGATTTGCATTACGTTTTGTACTTGTCAAAAGATCTGGATCACACTTGCAATCATATTGCACGCACTTATAGGGAAATAGGGACACTTATTCGTATTCCTTTAAACAAAAATGCAAACATTTGTTTTAATAATTTTAATATTTATATTCATAAAATAAAATAAAACAGATGGTTTCTAGATGGCTAATAAGGTAAACATCTACAAGGAAACCTTTGCGAAGATGTGTTTGCTTAGGCTGTGTGTTTTAATGCAACACAGAGTGCTTACAGTATAATTATTAACACATCACCAAAGCCTGTGTTTGTACACTACACAACCTGCAATCTGTCGTCTCACAGGTGAGCTCGGGCTTCACCTTCTGTTCTGCTGCTACGGCGTACACACACCTACTTTAACAACTGTTTTTAAAAAACGAACAATAAGTAATGCTAACCTCTTAATGTGTTGTTTCAGCAAGCAGAATGAGACGAGGCGGGATTAGTAGTGATACCTGAGCTTAAATCGGGTGATGCATGTCTAGATGTAGCGATAGAAAGTGGACTGATTCATGTCTAAACTTACAAACAAACTTGTTTGTGTGAATGAGCCAAAACAGTCCTGATCTGTCGAGTTGAGACATGGACCAAAGCAGACGTTTGGAGTGTGTGTGTGTGTGTGTGTGTGTGGTATCTGGCACCAAGCAATCAGTAGCAGATCATTTAAATCGTATACAGTAAGTTACAGTACAGCGAGGTGTGGCCTCCATGAATCGGACTTGTTTTTCCAGTACATCCAAGAGATCGAAAGAATATGGAGACCAAGACAACACCTCAAACTCGTTCCTAAATCACTATCAGAACCAGCATTAACATTATCGCAATTTGAGTTACACTTGTGCTTCTATTGGATCACCCTGTCGCCAGTTCACTGGTTTTCCTTCCTTGGATTACTTTTGGTACGTCCGGATCACTGAAGACTAGGAACATCCCACAAGATTTGTTCTCACTAAGCTGTCTAGACATCACAACTTGTGATGCCCTTGTTAAAGTTCATCAATGCCTTACACTTGCCCATTTTTTTCTGCATCCAACACATCGACCTCAGGGACAAAGCGTTTACTTTATCGCCTTCCTGATGAATTCGAACCACTTTCAGATTATACATATTGTAGTTTATTGTAGCTCGTACATTGTTATCGTTAAATTGTACATTGTTTTGTAAAAATTCTAAATCTTTTAGTGTAAAAGATGGTTAAGGCATTGGATTATGGTTTGGAAGATCCCAGGTTCAAATCCCACGACCACCAAGTTGTCACATATTGATTGGTTGACTCAAGAATCAAGATTGTATCGTATCATGGTAGTATCAGTGGTGTGGTATTCAACAGTGTGTTGTGAAAAAGGTTTTTGATCTTTGTTACCTAACTGCAGGCTAATGTACTATAAGTGTTCTGAGCACATTTATGCTTTGATATCCAGTATGTAATTTCATTAGGTAAAGAGGTTAAGGCATTAAGACCTATTATAAGGAAGTGGTTAAGGCATTAGACTATACTCCCGAAGGTCCCAGGTTCAAACCCCACCACCACCACCACGTTGGCCCTGTTGGGTCCTTGAGCAAGCCCTAAACTGCTCAGATGTTTTATGAAATACAAATGTAAGTCACTTCGGATAACGGCGTCTGCCAAATGCAGTAAATGTTAAGACATTTTTGATTTATGATTTTCAAGTAACGACAGGTTTATCGGAACGTAACTTCACCGTATGGTACCAATACGAATCAAATGTTTGGATTTAATTTCTACATCCTAGAACAATATTGGAGATTTCAAAACTATGAAATAACACACATGGCTTTAGGTAATAAAGTAACAACATCATCAATAACAGTCAGAAGACATGAAGGTCAGCTGTTCTGGAACAGTTCTTGCAAGAACAGTATTGTCCAAAACCCATAAAGCTCCATGATGAACCTGGCTCTCATGAAGACCTTCCCAGGAAAGCAAGACCAAAACTTAGTTCTGCAACAGACCAGCACCTCAGATTAGAGCCGTTATGAAGGATTCACAGAGCATAAGTAGGAAACATCTCAATATCAAAGGAGATTTTTGTATATTTTGGACGCCTTCAGCGTTGTTTTACAGAAATAGGAATCAGGAAAGACCACGGAATTAGACTTGGTGTCCAAACTCCTTTGAGTGTATGTCAAGGAGCATCTTGGATATAATTTTGTACAAGATGCTTTAAGAATCAAGATCATATCATACTGAACATGTAGAAGATTTGGGCTTATGACCTGAAATCGGATCAAGTTCAGCCGTAGAGTAGAGAAATATCAAATTTGTATCATATTGTGTGGAAGATTTACATCAGAATCAAACCCTTCGGCACCATAAGGTCACGTATACTGTATTTCTTTTTTTGTCTTTACATTAAATGTCGTTGGTGTTAATGTTCCGTCATCACAAGTACATGATACGGAAGTAAGAGAAGTGGAATAATGTGAAAAGACAAACTCTAATGCACAATAATTCGCTAACATCAAACAACAAATCTGTCGCCTGACTCCTCGGGGTGTCATGAAATCAGAGAAAGAGGAAAGGGGGAGATTATATGAACACTAAGCCTAAAAGTGGCCACAAGAATGTAACCAAACTTCCTCCTAAGTTAGATTAGGATGTTTTTCTCATGATTAAGGCTCACATACACACACACACACACTAACACTAAGAGAGGGAGAGAGGGAGAGAGAGAGATGGTGTACTCACAGCCAGTTTTCTCAGACAGCTGATTGAGCTCTTCTTCTTGCAGGTCAGAATGAGAGGAGCCCATGTTCAACCTGTCTCAGGACTGAGCACTGAGAGATAGAGACAGAGAGAGAGCAGTGAGAAAGCCAGAGCACTGAGTAAGTGTGCGTGAGAGAGACAGAGAGAGAGTGAGGGGGCAAGTGTGCTCCAGCTCCACACCTCCACATGTACGCACCGCCTCTCTCCGCCTACAGAAAGAGGAAAGATTAAAGAGGAACCCGTCTCACAAACTGCACCTTGTTCCTCTTCCCCATTTATATTGTTTTCATGTATTGTAACCAATACCCCCCCCCCCACGTTTGCATGTTTAACCCTCCTCAACTTTTTTTTTTTAGTTTGTAAATATGGCAAAACTCTATAATAAAAAATAATGTATTATTATAATTATAATAATAGTAATAATAATAATAATAATAAATATAGTTTTTATAGAAATGATGAGCGGGCCCAAGCACCCTGTGCCATCGGGAACAGTGGGCGCATGCATTTAAAGGGGACATATCAATACCATTATAAAATAATTTTAGAAAAGAGGGGAATTTTATCTTTAGACCTCCAAAAAGCCCCAGATACTGGAAAAAAAAAATTACACTATGATGTTGCTCATCGTGATGTCACTCAATATAATGTTCCACAGAAAGTTATTAACCACTTTTTGGCATAAGTTTAAATCCTAAATATAAGATCATATAAAGATCGTATTGGATCATATAAATCCCTTAGGAGGAGTGCATCAAATTCCTTTGGGTGTGCTTTTCAAAATCTCCTGTGAGGACCCCGTGCCACGCCCAGGGCCCAGACTCTCAGGCATTTGACCACCAAAAAGCAGTGAATGGTGTAAAAAATGTAAATAATAATCCTTATGAAAACAAAAGGGCTCTGCGCACAATATTGCTTGGGCCCTTTTTTATTTATGTTTAAACTGCATTTAAAGTGACAAATAAATAAAATAGTCAAACATCCTCTCAATGAGATCCTTTAAGACATTATTATAATAAACTGTTAGCCTCGATACACAGGACTGAATACAAAATGGTGCCGTGGATAGTTTAAATTTGAATCGCAATATGTGTCGAAATTTTTCTTTTTTTAATCAAATCATGCATTATTTATTTATTCATTTGGCAACACGGTGGTGTAGTGTGTAGGCACAGTCGCCTCGCACCTCCGGGGTCGAGAGTCCGATTCCCGCCTCCGTGTGCATGAAGTTTGCATGGGTTTCCTCCAGGTACTCCGGTTTCCTCCCACAGTCCAAAGACATGCAGATTAGGCTAACTGACATTCCCAAATTGCCCGTAGTGTATGTATATGCCCTGTGATGGATTGTACCCTGCCTCGTGCCCTAAGTCTCCTGGGTTAGGGTCCAGGCCCCCTGCGACCCTGTATGCAGGATTAACTGGTATAGACAATAAGAATATTTATTATTATTATTATTATTATTATTATTATTATTATTACTGAAAGTTAGCTGTGGCTCTGCCCACAAACAGATCCTGACACCTGTTACCTGCGAATAGATTGTGTGGTCAACTCGCTGCCGCGCCAACGTTTCATCACTCTGTCGTATGCACGCTGTCTATTGTTACATTTAGTAAGGAACGCTTGTAACACGCTCAGATATAATAGTTGATGATGATGCTGCCAACTGGTCCAATCAGTGAGAAACGCCTGTTACACGAATGGTCAGGTCTGCATCTCTCTAATTACAAACTAACCACTGCTATGGGACTGTGTTTAATACTCCTAAAACCAACTGTTGTTTAGTATCAAACAATACGTAAATACGACCTTTGCTCGAATCCATTAGTTGCTGTCAAATATCAAGCAAGACAATGTGCACACACACGCTCTAGTTCTATACTCTCATGTGAAAGTAGGACTTGCCAATTCTCTGCAATGTGCCAACACTTACGGGCGTTTTCTGTCTGACTGTCTGTCTATCTATAGTGCCATGAAAACGTATTTCTTTCCTGATTATATCCTGATTTACTTAATTTTTTTTTGCATATTTGTCACTCAAATGATTCAGATCATAAAACATTTTTTTATATTCTACAAAATTAATCTGAGTAAATACCAAATGCCCTTTTCAGACTGATACAGGTAGTCCCCGACTTATGAACATCCAAGTTACGAATTTCCGCAGATACAAATGGGCCACAGTTCTACTCCCGGTTCAATCACAGAAGAAGCTACAACGTGTGTTGTACAAAAAATAGACACTGCAGTGCACCAGATACCAATATTTACAATTATTTAATTTATATCATTTTCAGTGTGTTTGAATGTATAAAAGGTCTAAAGGCTGGTATATTGTGTGTGCGTGTGGGGGTGCGAGAGAAATGAGTCAGCCTCACTGGTTTCAATCAGATGTGAATAATCCTTATTTCGGAAAATCCTCAACAAAACAGAGTTCGCAGTCCAATACAGTGGAAAACAGCTCTGGGACAAAATGGCGTCTGGGATTCCCCTCGCGATTTAAAGGCGCAGAGACAACACTGTTACATTTGACACTTGTGAGATTTATTTCCTTAGGCGTGGTTATGTTTTTTGGCCACATGGTGGCAGTGTGGGGAAAGGGGACAGAGACTTAGCCAAGTGGATTGGTATGCTTTACATTGTATATTCGTGTCGAGGCCGTATAAGACTCACTTTATCGGACTTAAGAACAAATCAGACTTACGGATGTGCACTCGCAACAGAACTCGTTTGTAAGTCAGGGACTAAAACTGTATATGTCAATTGCTTTGCTTTTTATCAGTTCTTAAATGTCTTTAGATTATTATCCTTTTTTTTTTTTAGATCTCTTAGTGTGCTTCATTTTGTCAGACAGGTATTTTTTATTATAAGTGAATTCTTGATTTAACAGAACAAATATGTTTATAGAAAGTTCTGCATGAAAGGATTACGAGGCGTCATGGTGTTTGGTAACGTTCAGACGATTGTGAGCGCTCCTGGAGAACCACGTCTGTAGTGCTATAGTGCATGTTCAACATAAACATTTATACATATTTATTAATTTGTCTATGTCATGAGAAGATGATGATTTAACATTATTGTGTTTGGAATGATTCTGCAGAGTCAGTGTTGTGTCACTTTCCGTTCTCCGTCACATGGATGAATTCGTACTTTTTTTGCACAGTTTTGTTGTCTTATAGGACGGGAAAGGGTGTGGGAGCGATCTCGGGTTATGTGAGGCGCGTTCAAGTCAAACCGGGACTTTTGATACAGAACACAGGTATAAGAGTTAAAAACTCTCTTTATTCCTCTATATAACCCGCTGCTACACTAAGGCACTTATCCCAGTGTTTCACTAGTGCTTGGACACCATCAAGGTAGAACGTTTTCTCAGGACTGCCTGCTTCATGTCTAAAAACGCCGGCCTCCCAGGAACTCCTTTAGTGGCCCAAATGGCTTGGACCAAGGTTAAATATCAATCGGTTTTACACCTTCATTCACAGGAAATTCCCGGTTT